>JAFFST010051029.1:161138-209854 GCA_022414735.1 Noturus placidus | reverse complement strand
GAAAAAGTTTGAAATATCCAATAAATTTCATGCCACTTCATGATTGTGTCCCACCTGTTGTTGATTACAGTTTTATATCTTTATGTTTGAGGCCTGAAACGTGGCAAAAGGTCGAACAGTTCAAGGGGGCCGAATACTTTCGCAAGGCACTGTATATGCTCTATTACCATATCAGTGCCATGAAAAAGCTTTTCAGTCATTACAAAGTTATTATTCTGTTTCAAAATAATAATTTATATAGAAAATGAATATTTTATTAGCCTCTTCAATCATGGGTGCATTGGAAAACATGACATGACATGGCACAAAGGATGCATTTACAGTTGAACTTTTGGGCCTATAATACATTACAATAGATTACAAAGGCAAAAAGAATAAAGTAGTTTAAAGCATTAATCTATTTATATACATATGTATCATATATTGTAATCTTTGTGTGCTGTTGTCAGTGCTTACACACTCAGTGTTGGTTGAGCCGGAAGCAAGCCATTTCTAAGCTAGTCGTGTTTAGTGAATGCTACTCAAATTGGCTTGGCTAAGTTTGCTGAAAAACAAATCGAAATGGCCGTTTACATTCATCTCTTACCATCGGTCAAACAAATTAGCAGTCAAATAAGCTGTAACGTCTCCATGATACGTTAAGGTAAAAACACTGTCGAAAACGATCAAGTAAAGACATGGCCTCAGATGTAAATGTATTAATTTAAATATCTTCTTTTAGAAAGGATCTCCCATAATTGTTACCATTGTGACAGAATAGGAAAATAGTATTCATAAAATCAATATCCATTTCCATATTGGATGCCACTAATAATACAAGTTTAAGCCTTTGCAGATGGTGCCACAGGAAGAGGCCGTTGGTAGTGGTTTTCTTATGGAGACGACTCTAAAAACCTTATTAAATGTCAATGTGAGAACACAGTATCTAATCTGCATGGTGTGCATGGGAAAATGTGCCAGCGCTCTCTTCCTGCTGAAGTCCCAAACAAAATTTGCTTAAAGACTGCTAGAATGTGAATGTGTATAACTGACAGGAATAGCATTGCACTGGACCATGCCCCTTAAATGGTTAATAAAGGGTTCTTTATGAGTAATGAGTAAAAAAACAATAATATATATATATATATATATACTGTATGTATATATATATATATATATATATATTTGTTTCTTCATTTTATGTGCATCTGAAGAATTGTATTTATTTTCAGTGATAGACTTTTATCAAGAATAATGTAGGAGCTCCATGTACTGTACTTTTATGTATTGTACAAAGTGTAATAAGTTAAAAGTGCTTGTGTTATTAGCAGAAAAACACACCGATGGGTGCAAGTAGTTATTTGCAGATGTGAAAGTAGAAAATGATATGTAAATGAGCAGTTTAGAAGTTTTCTATATAGTACTTCCAATAGCCTACAGGCATATGCAACCCAACCTCATGCAAAATCATTCAAACGAGCAAAAGTTATTTGTTGAATTTAATATGAAATAAGTCATAAAAAAGCTATAACTCATTAAATTCTTCCGTTTTAACTGTTCATAAAACTTGGCCCTAATAAATGTTTAGTACACAGTGTTTGCTGAATGAGCTAAGCTAATATTGTTGCTTCTGCAATGCTTTTTACTATTTTCGTTACTAAATTCTTCACTAAGTAACATGTATGAGAAAGAGAAGGTCTGAATTTCAGGACAAGTGTGTCCTAAATGAGAATGTGTAAGCTTTACAAACTTCATTTTAGAAGTTTTTGTATACTAGTACTACCTAAACCATTCAGGAGATTGTGTGGTTTTAACAGAATGGGCAGGCCTCATTTGTACTGTCACTTGTGTCACACCAGACTATTCCTAACCTTGCTAATGTTTTCAACCATGTGTGACTGGAACACTCATTAGTGCCTGCTTAACTGAAGAAGAGAACCTTTATTTCAGGACATTCCCTTGACTGATTGGCTTTCGTGGACCGTAGCTTAATAGATTTGCTTCACCTGTCTGCTCTTCAGCTCACTGATCAATTAGACATTTTAGTAATGATATATTTGGGTCACACTTATATCAAAGGTATGCTATTGCAGTTGATTGCTGTGCTATTCTCCTTAATGTAGCATAGAAGGGGTGAGATTGTTTTATAGAATGTGCATGGGTTGCCAGAATTGAGTCTTTTTTTTCATTTCTTGCATGATTTGAGTCACCTAAAGAATTTAGTATTTCAAAATCCTACTTTTGTCTAGTAGGACAGGACACTTTATGGCATTATATGAAATATAAGAAAGTATTCTAAAGCCTTCTATATGTATCAAATACCTGTAAGATTAGCAAAAAATACAAAGCTCTGAGCTACATAAGCTTATAGGTGCCTATAACTTTGCCTTTACAGCATAGATAGGAATGCGCCATAATAGACAAGGTGCAATAAAAGACCACATTCCTAAGTATAAGCTACAGGTTTTAGAGCATGTGTTGTGTCAATAACTTTGCCCTCAAACTGAACTCTGAATTTCTAACTGATTTTTTGTTTTTGAGAGTGGAAAGAAACAGGAAAAATGTGCAAAACATATGGTTGTTGTCCTGTAACTCTTTAACTCCTTAACTGTCTGAATGGTTATGTTGCTGCATCACCATAACTCTTGTCCATTTAATGTGTTGTGCATTGTACCTTGTGATCTACAGTGCTGTGAAAAAGTATTTTCCCTGATGTCTTCTGTTTTTGTGTGTATCTCATATTAAATTGCGTTGGAATTTAAAACAAAATCTAAGATAAAACAAGGGCAATCTCAGTAAACATAAAATACAGTTTTTGATTGATAATGCTATTTATTGAAGCAAGAAAGTTATCCAATACCAAGTGGGCCTTTGTGAAACTGTATGTGCCCACATAGTTACCAATTCCTCAAATCTATGAAACTGCATTCATAATGGGGTTCAGCTGGACTAGACACAACCAGACCTGATTACTCCAAACCCTGTTCAATCAAATCAACACTTAAATGAATCTTTTTCAACAACATGAAGTTGGTTAAAAGTACTTCCACAGTAACACACTATGCCAAAATTGAAAGAAATTCCTGATGAGGAAGAATGTGATTGAAATACATCAGTCTGGGAAGGGTTACAAAGCTATTTCAAAGGCTCTAAAACTCCAAAGAATTATCTCCAAATGAAAAAAACTGGGGTTGTAATAATTGTAACTTGTAACTTGTAATAATTATAACTTGTAATAATTGAGGGAAACAAGAATTCTGGCTCTCTACCAGAAAGTCCTAAAGGAGAATGTCTGGTCTTCCATCTGTAAGTTGAAACTCAAGTGTAACTGGATTATGCAGTAAAACAATGATCCAAAGTATAGGAGTAAATCCTGGTCCTAGAAGCACATTTTCATTTTACATTTACTCATTTAGCAGACACTTTTATCCAAAGCGACTTACAATTGAGAAAATACAAGCAAAGCAATATATCAAGCAGAGAACAACTCAAGTAGTGCTGCCATACAAGATCCATTAATTGAGTTCCAGAAAAAGTAGAGTGTGCATAGTAGAGGTGTAAGTGCAAACAATTATTTATTTATTTGTTTATTTATGGGTTGGTTAGGTGTTCACAGAAGAGGTGGGTCTTTAGCTGTTCTTTGAAGATGTTGAGAGATTCTGCGGTCCGGATTGAGGTTGGAAGATCATTCCACCATTGAGGAACAATTAGTTTGAATGTTCTTGTAAGGGACCTTGAGCCACGCTGAGTAGGTACTACTAAGCATCGGACGCTAATCGATCGTAGATTGCGTGAGGGAACATAAGCCTTCAGGAGAGAGTTGAGGTAGGAAGGTGCTGTTCCATACAAGTTCTTGAAGGTGAGCATCAAGGCCTTGAATTTGATGTGGGTGGCCACAGGAAGTCAGTGGAGGGAGATGAAGAAGGGTGGGACATGAGTTCTCTTGGGCTGGTTGAAGACGAGGCGTGCTGCTGCATTCTGGATCATTTGATGGGGTTTGATGGAGCTGGCTGGGAGGTCCGAGAGTAGTGAGATGCAGTAGTCCAGTTTTGAGATAACAAGAGCCTGGACTAGTATCTGTGTAGCCTGTTCGGTAAGGTAGGGTCTGATTTTCTTGATGTTGTACAGGAACCTACAGGACCATGCAGATGTTGAGATGGGGTCTGTAAAAGTCAAGCTGTCATCAAGAATCACCCCAAGGTTCCTGGTCATCCTGGTTGGCTTGAGTGTGGTTGAGCCGAGCTGTACAGTGAGGTTGTGGTTGATTGAGGGACAGGATAAGATGACGAGAAGCTCAGATTTTGCCAGGTTGAGCTTAAGGTGGTGTTCCCTCATCCTGACCAAGATGTCTGACAGGCAAGCAGAGATGCGTGCAGAGACGGGTGGATCGTCAGGCTGGAAGGACAAATATAGCTGGGTGTCATCAGCATAGCAATGATATGATAAGCCATGAGACTCAATCATCTGCCCTAGAGATCTAGTGTAGATAAAAAAGAGGAGTGGACCCAGAACTGACCCCTGTGGAACACCAGTTGTGAGTTGGTGAGTTTCAGAAATATCTCCCCTCCTTGATACCTTGAAGGATCTGTCTGAGGATCCACCTTAAAAATGACCCAAGAAACTTATGCTAATCAGTTTAGCTTAGTAATAGTGTAGTAGTTGGATGGTAAATTGGCCAGCTTGCTTTCAGAAGGGAAAAGCATAAAGTTTTATTTTCAGTGTGCAGTTAAAACTTCCCTGTCATGGTAAACTGATGTCAAATAATTCACTGTTTTTAACATGTTTAATTACACAACCCTTGCTGGGAAACATATGTGGCTATGCTTGTCACAGCTGATTAATGGATAATTAAGTGAACTCCCATGTGTTAGCCCTTCAAGTCACATTTTTTGCAGTGACCCTGTACTAGGGTGGCTGACTTTCTCAGGTGAAAATGATGTTTCTTTAAGAGAAAAACTAAGATTTCCCTCCTCACAGCACCTTGACAGGTTACTGAAAGCCTCACAATAGGCAAATCTGTAAAGTGCAGGTTAAGAGGAGAAAATCACATCACGCAAACATGTCAGTCACCACGCTAGTTTGCTTTGATAACTTTGGCATATTGTCAGACTTAAGCTATTGTATGGCATGTTTGCTGAGTAAAGAATCTCAAAGCATTTGTTATTTGCTTATACCTTAGAGGATGTTTAAATTAATTAAATAAGATCTTAATGCATCTTGTTTGTAAACATAATAGGGTAACTTGTATAATGTGCATGTTGACTTTATGAAAACATCACCACAGTAAATGCTATGGTGTTTTATTCCAAGCAGCATAGAGCTGCTGGGTTTTGTCTGCTGCGCTTTAATCAATGCCATATATAATTGTTTGACAACATAAATCAGGCATTTTAATCTGAATTCAATCCATTGTTTGAATATAAGTCTTCACCACACATGTGCTATGTTTGTCTGTGCTGACTTTTAAAATTAGATGACAGTTTTAACTGTGTCTGTGTACAAAGTGTTGAATACGAACATCTGATAATTTAACGGTAGACATAACTAGTGAGGCTTTTGTAGGAGCTTGAAAGACTTCATCTCTCTTTTTTGTGTTTGTCTTTATACACCCCTGAGCTGATTTGTTGTTTGTGATGTTTTTCTTTGAGTATAGGTAACCTACTTTTGAATTTTAGGGTGTGTCTGATAACTGCTGTGACAGGTCTGTTGTGTAAGTGTCATATTCCCTTGAGTGCATTTCTGGTTTGACTATTTAAGTTACTTTAAATTCTCGCAAATTATGAAATATTACTGTTTGAAAATGAAAGCCTAGTTAAGTAAAAATATAATTGTTCCTTGGCAAGCTGTTTGGTTACAGGTTACCCTTGTAAGTGCCTCCTGTTAACCAGTGTTAAATTGACTGTGCAGAAAAGTGGAAGGTAGTTAGAGGGCAAAAGTGTCTTATACGGTGGAGAATAATGATTTTTAAATAATTACAGAATTTTAAATTATGATTTGAGAACATCTGCTACTTCCTGTTAACTTCTGCATCCTGACAGCAGCAGGCACAGGAGTGTGCCAGCCATAACCCCAGAGATGTGGATTAATTGTGACTTTGCGACTCTGTCAGGCCCAGCAAGGGAGTGTGGAGATAACAGACAGAATGACAGACGGGACAGATCATAGCACATGGCATCTAAAGCCAGGGAATCCAGAGGGACGCAAGATTTTGATATGCTGATCGGCCTGGATGAGTCTTATACTTAAAGCTGACGCTTTCTCATTTCTTTTTGACAGTCCTGTGATGCTTGTCGCAGGCTGTCAGTATGAGATGGACATTCTTTCTGCTTTAGTCCGAAATAGTCATGTGAATAGTCAACTGAAATTTTGCGCTCTCTCTCTCTCTCTCTCTCTCTCTCTCTATGTATATATATATATATATATATATATATATATATATATATATATATATATATATATTGCATGTACATTTTAGGACAAATGTATATTTTGTGTAAACAATAGTTTGTTACATATGGAGGCAAAAATAAAAATGTACAATGCACACTTTGCAACTGATGTAAGTCATCCTGGGTAACTGAATAAGATCTAAATTTATGATGGTACGGCAGGTGGTTTAGAAAGCTGCAGCAGAATCCCCTTGCTTAATTGCTTTGTGAATTTTATTATTTAAAGGATAAGGCAACCAGATGGTCATTTGGATCGAAAGTTAACTTTTTATCCAGCTCTCTGTTTAAAGAAAAAAAAAAGGGGGGGGGGTTTAAAGACCTCATTATGGCACAAACTTTTATTAAAAATGTTGATTTTCACCAAGTGTAATTAGGTCAGTGCAAGCAAAATACAAATTTCTTCAGCTTTAAGCATCCTCCATGTAAGAGGGAAAACTTGCTACACATTTTGCTCATACTATGTTGCACTACTTTAATCTTACCACTGTAGAAACATTATAACAAAATGACTCACATAGTAAATGAAAACAAAAGTTGCTTTGACTCACATGATTGATGGAGTAGAATTACAGAGAGCTCACTTGTTCCCGGGGTGGTCCGTTTGTGTTAGTCATGTTATTTCAAGAGTCTAACAATACATGCTTAACCCACCAATCCTGCCCTCTGAACATTACACAGAGACATATGCGCTTAACGCGATGTCTTTTTGACTAGGGTATTTTTGATTAAGTGAATCTTATTTTTAAAAGTTGTATAGTAGACTTGCCATTGTTATTTTCCCAGAAATAGAGCTTATAGCCTACATTTTAATAGTGGTTGGTTTTTATCATTTTACACAGTAAGTTTCAGCATGATATTAATATGATGGTACTGGCATTGGTGTAGGGAATTTGGAAATCTATTTAATGAAATTGAAGTAATTTGGCTATAGATTAGTGGCATAGACATCCAATCAAGGGGGAAAACAACCCAGCATTGCTCTGTATGTGGCCATAGATGGCAGTATTTTGCTTTAGTTTCAAAATAACCATGACATGGGTGCTTTCCATGTAGTAATTGTAGTATCCTTCATTGACTGTATTGATGTATTATTCATCATATTCTGTTATATATTCATAAGTGTTAAAAAAAAAAGTGTATATTAATGTGTACATTAAAGGCTTTCTGCTAGTTTGGCAAAGGCACACTTCAAAATATCTCAGACCTCAAGATCATTCATAAATTCATACTAATTTATAAACATTCATAAACAAGTCAAGACGGGTTTATTGGATAAAATACTTCCTAAGCATTATTAAAATTTATATAATCTAGTAATGAAATACCCCTGCTACTATTATTTAATTTTAGGTTAAATATAGGCTGATACAGTTTACTACAGATACTCTGACACACAGCAAGATGATTTAACCTTCAATGTAACCTTAGAAGTATTATAACAGTAACATTTATAATCTCCTGCAAAGAATGCTTCTGTAAACATGCTTCCTGTCTTCAACACATTCACTTTACTGTTGTATTTTTTAATAGTCTGATTGTGCTTATATTTAGTATTAATTTAAACTTTTAGTAGTAAAAATACTTATTTCTTAAGTACTAAATACGTTATTCTGTAGATTTCTTCTGTATTTCCCATGTTTGTCTGCTATCATCATAGTTTATCTTCTTGGTAACAAATAGTATTAGTTGGATCATATTTGAATACAGAAAATCATAACAGTAAAATACAGAGGAGTTGCGGTTCATTTTCATTCTAACAAATTGTGCTCCACCCCTATTTGCTAAGTTATTGAGGATTTGTTGACAAGCTCTTCCTCCACAAATTGTATTTATACAACAGTATTTCACTGATGTCTTTTGATATGGCTGAGGCCAAGGTCAGTTTTATATTTTACTGAAATCATAAAGTGACACTCGAGATAAACAGAATGTTTACTCTCCCTGTGTGAGCTGAGACAGATATGTAAATTTAGTCTTATTCTTTCATCAAATTTGCATTTGCCCTCTTAACCAAACACTATAGGGATCCAATTCAAACAACTTTAATGATGGCTGCCCCTTTATGACCGATTGCCATATCAGGGAAAAAGGAAAGAGCAATTTAGATTTTGAATGAACTGAGAAAAACATCCTAGCTATCACCCACTGGCTGACAATAATTGGATCAGGTTTCTAGTAAAATGGTTGTGTTCTGATGCTCTAGCGGCTGACTGGTGATCGGCTGCCTTTTTTGCCTATTTGTTGTTTGCCTTTTATCTACCACTTGCAGGCCTTTCCATGGGCTCCATTCCGGCCCCCGCTAATCAAACAACTTTTTAATAAGACTGAACAGCAGCTTCGTGGCCTGTGGATAGATTCGCCACTCTCACTGTGGAACACTGGGAATGCAGGGATGAATATCAATGAAGACGTAAAATGCATGCAAACACATGCATCCAAAAAGTTTGTCATTAATGTACAGTAATGTTTATATACTTTATATATATATATATATATATATATATATATATATATATATATATATATATATATATATATATATGTCTTACATTATGCATTTTCACATGCATAATATTGATGGAACAATTTCTGCATTTACATTTATGGACAATTTTAATGCGTATTTATTCACTGACTTACCCTGATTAGTATTGTGATTACTATTATTATATTAATTCCTAACGCAATGCTGTAGGATGTTGCACTCAAATTGTTGGAACTCCAGCTTCGGCTAGAAGGTCTGTAGGGAATGTTGATGTTTTCACGCCTCATTCCTGGGCTGAATATTGATGCTTCGCAGGTCCTTGCGAGCTGGGCAGCTGCTTGGGTTAGTGCAGCTATTGAAAAGTTAACAAGCTCAAAACAAAACAAGTGACAAAAAGCCACAAAAGGGAGGGGGCTGGGAGATCGAACACAGCCTTTAGAGGCACTGTGTTTAAGGAGCATCCCAGTGTTCACTATCTCCCCCTGCATGGACTCAGAGGCAAAAAGTGAACTGTGGTGTGGGCCTTTGCTAGGTGACTGAGGTTTTGTGGTGTGGAATGTGCCTTCTATTAGATCTGTGGTTCTCCCTGTGAAAGCACCCCAGAGAATTTTAGCAATTTATCTTAGTTCTGTACATTGGCTTATGACACGTCCCACACTCAGGGTGAAAACAACTAATTGTTACCTTTTTTGTATATATATCTTTACATTTATTTTTCTGGCAGCCCATCAAATTGCTATCTAATTGTAGCAGAGGTGGTTGGGGGAGAGGATATCAGCTTTTCTCTCTTGTTGGCTGCTGGCGGCCCTGCCATTCACAAAGCCAGGGGATGCCACACACATTCTGTTTGTTCTACATGAGCAAACAGATTGTAAACTGGCTGATAATTTTTGTAGTGACAATGTCATTTACGGCTGTCAGGCTTTTGTCTCTTGTGTTTGCTTTATTCAAATATGAACCGAGTGGACCTCCCCTCTGCCGTGCTCTTCTGCATTAAAATCACATCAATTCACTTCCATTTCGTCTTATCTGAAATTCATTGGAGGCAATCACTTGGTTGAATGCCCCTGTGTTTCCATGGAGACGAAAGGTCCTGCACAGACTTCAGAAGGATTAGGAACTTGTAAGATTTAAGTCGTGAAGTACACACTTGCTTTGTTGCTTCTTGCTTTGATATCAAGTTGATAGAATTGGCCTTTTGTGCTTTGATTTAGAGAGAAAAATAAGTATTGATTCTGACGACTGGTTGCTCACAAGAGATGATGAATTATGTTTAGTTGCTACTTTTTTTGCAGGTTGTGTGACATTGCTTTTATTGTTTTCTCGAAGATCAATTTATGCATTCCTCACCCTGTGAGTAAATTGCACGTGGACACTGGAAATTTATGGTTCATTCCTGCGTTGCAAGATGTGATCTTTGTGCTGCAGCTATGACAGCTATGGTGGCATGCAGTGGTCGGTGCCCCAGTGGTACAGTTTTTACTCCAAGCCCAGACAATAAATCAAGCTCTCCTCCCTGACTTGCTGCTCCTTACACATACATCCCCTTCTTTTGTTCTTCAGAGGTCATGGCAGCTGAGTGTTGAGTTATTCACATCCCAACTGTCTGTCTGGAAGTTGCTGCAGATGTTACTGTGCTTTCCTTTCATTCTTCCTCTCTCCAGCTCTCCTCCTCCCCGCCTTCACAGACTGCCTGTGCATTTGCCAAGCTAGTTTTTAAAGCGGTGGAAGGGAGGAAAAAAGTAGCCTATGAAAAAAAGACTGCAAGGCAAAGCTCCTGCCCCTGAATTGGCTCCTCTTTTATTTGTTGCCAGCCAAAAGTACAAAGTAAACAAACTGAAGGAAATAGATTCATTTTTTGTTGCGGTGGGGCATTTTGTGTGCAGCCGTAGGCTGCTCCTTTTTGTCCGTCTTTACCATCAACGCTAAAATCTATTATCCTTCTTTGTTGAAAGTGACAAGCTTTTTTTTTTTAAAAAACTTTAATGTGCTCAAAATATTTTTGGCTAAGCACAGGAACAAAGATTTATTTTTGAATGTGGTAATTATTGCATTTGATTTGTTTATAAGAACCTTGTGGTTGCTTTAGTTTAGTTCGCATCACAGTAAAACCTCAGCACATAAATCCCTTATTCCACCAATGAATGTTGACAAGGGTTGTTTATCCTGTTTGTTTAAATGAAAGTATAAATAAATAAATAAATAAATAAATAGAATACAGTAACTGTGAATCATTTATTACCAACCTTGAATTTAAGAATAGTTCATACATTTTATGTTAAAGATAGGTTTGTTTATCACTTTTTTCAGTGTGAGCACACCAAGATAGTTCATCAATGAGTCACTGTTATAATTCACCTACAACATTTTATGAAATTTGAGGAGTAAACAGGAGAGATCTCAAGTGGCTTGCCATTACCCGGAGCGTCTAAACAATCAATCAACATTTGCAACTTGCTATTTACCATGTTATTTGGACCTTTGGCCATATGTCACAGCCTTTAGACCTGACAAGTTGATTATATTGAAATAGATACTGGAAATGGGGAGTGGTTTCTTATTAATTCTTTTTTTCTGGAGTATATTTACAATGCACAGTAGCTAATAATCATTAAAATACATGTAAAATGTTTTGTTTTTTAAAATGTAATAGATATATAATTTCTATATTTAATACATGTCAGGGCAAATGATCTATAGTTGTTTTAGTATGTATTTTTACTATAGTTTGATAGATTTGGAAAGCTTTCAGCATTGACTGTGTTGTACTAAATATTAGTTTGTCCAATGAGAGGACTTCATTGGCCTCATTGGATTTCCAAGCCTCAGCAAAATATGTCATAGTATAAAGTAGAAATCATTTTAATAATTACATATACAAGGAAAATAAAAGGATTTATATAAGGTGATACATCTGGTAATCAATCTGACAGATATCATTGGACCACCAGAAACTGACTGTGAGATGAAACATGTAAATACACTGAACCCAAGTTACCTCCTGTCCAACCTCTCTTTCTATTACTCAAGACAGAACTTACTCAGCCTTGAACATGGTATAACTCACAAAGAGCCGTCTCTGAAAGAGCTCGAGACCTGGTCCTGCCCATGCCTGTTGGGGCGATATTGTATGGGAAGAGGATTATACCCAAATACCAGCCCTACGTTAACAAAGACAACTGATGATGGCAAATTAGAGTCTGGCTTTTGTGCAGGGGAAAAAAAAAAACATATGGGATGAAACTTACTTCTAAGGCCCATCACACCTGGTGGTCTCAAATTTGTAATAATGTGTCATTCTATAAAGTTACCTGTGGTGGATATGTACTGAACACCACTTAAGTGTAAAATTAACAAATGACTAATAAAGGGCTTCTTTTTGCTTTGTCAGTGCTTTCACATGTTGGTGCAAATGCCTCACTTTTATTTTGGAATTGTTTTCACTAATACAGAAATGCAGCAACATTATTCATGTATTATGACAAATAAGCATTTTACTGACATGTTTTATTTTTGTATAAGGATGATATCAATTGTCAGAGAAGATTTGGGGATTTTAGGTAATATACGTGCTTGTTAATTGTGAATTAAGAATCAATTCTTGTTTACCGAATATATATAGTTATTTAAAGCTTAGTTTTATTTAGTATGTACAGGATAAATATATTGAATAAATATTAAATATATTAATGCTGTGTAACTAGAAGTGTTGTGGGGTCTATAATATCGTTATGTTCATTTGATTTATTTGTGCTAAAGAGAAATAATTGCAATTTATCTGATTTCTACAGTATAGGAAAAGAAATGGTAGATCATCTGTTTTCTCCATAAATCATCGGTCAGATTATGTTTTAGAGATTTTAGAGGCATTAAATTACTTAAGTTAGTGAGAGTTTTTAAATTTACATAGTCTTTTCCAAGTTTACTAGAATAATTCATTCTTGCTCAGTTTCCCGGACATGTAATAATAGTCTTAATTGTAATCTCATTACAGCAAATGGCTTTCTGTATGCTGAGAGAGTCCACTAAAGTGTGACACTGATACTATAACCACCAGAAAAAGGCCCACCTCGGTGTGCTGCTGTTTGGGAGGGAAAGCTTAGGACCTGCTTAGGCCTAAGAGGTGGGGACAGCTTAAATTAGTGAGATTTAAGAATCAAACTAGGATTGGGGGAACAAAGGCTATGTCTTAAATGGTGTCCAGTGACTCTCTAATAGCATTCTGATCTGTTTGTGGGGGCTTACTACAAGAAGCTGTGTCAAACACCCACTAATACTTCTCTGTAGTTGCAGATTTTTAAAGCATACAAAGGACATAATAATCACATTGGATAAAAGGCTGAAGGGGAGGGGAATGGATTTGCATGTTCATATGTTATTTAAAGATGTCATGTTTAATAAAGTGGGATTCAGCTTCATTATCCATTTGCAGTTTTCATGTATATTTCAAGTGTATAAAAAGCAACAGAATGTACTACATTTTCAGAGCAGATCTGTTCCATCTTGTCATCTCTTCATATCAGTTCAATGACAAGTAGTATTAATTATCTACAGTGTGCTTGTTTTATTCTGAGCTGTGTAACATTTTAGAACCTGCAAGTTAATATTAAGACATTTTTGGCCAATAGTTTGGAAATACCTGACTGAATGTATGTTTTTCATGATCTATTTTGATCTAAGGGTTTGTCAAATATCAGTTCTTCAAGTCCACTGAAAAATCCCAGATGGTTCTTTTTCTGAAAATGATTAAGATAAAGTGAAGAGTTTGCAAAGATATAATCAAAATACTTTAGAGAATCTTACAAGACAGTTTTGTTTGATTCAACTCTGATGTGTAACTCAGTAATTCCTTATGTTTTATTTCATCCATCCATCCATCCATCCATCCATCCATCTTCAACCGCTTACTCCTTTTCAGGGTCATGGGGACCCCCCGTGTTTTATTTCAGAGGTTTGATATCTTTTTAATTGACTGATGTGGTAAATAGAAAATGGCTTGGTCCAAACTTTTAACTGCTACTGGAGCTGGCTCAGCACTTAAACTTCTGCTCTAGTGACCATCATGACGATCTAGGTCTGAAACCCAGGACCAGTGTTGTGCGCTTGAGCAAGACCCTTATACCTGAAGAGCTCAGATCTATACTCTAATTATGTTTTGCTTTAACAAATGATTTAACAAAGTCTTAATCTTTTATTAATTACGTGCCATTCAAATGTTTTTGAAATTGCCATGATCTTTTAGTGTCATAATTCCAGCATTCATTTGAAAAGCTTAGAGCATAACAACAACCTCTAGTGAAATCATTATCAAAGTGTTGTCATTATCTAGCAACTGTTTGACTGATGTGCTGCGATAGCAACCTGTGAGTACTGGCTTGGGCTGCCTATCCGAGATTTGTCCAAATTGTCCTTTTGTATGCGAATCAGGCTACTTTATCTTGTTGTTCTGCAGGAGGGCACAGAAGATCCGCTAGAAGAGAGGGTGCCCTGCTGTGCTGGATGTCCCCATCAGGCCACCGTGCTTTTGTGTGCTCATTGTTATCGGTCCAAATCCCAGCATGTTTGCTCAGATCACAACTCCTAATTTGGATATAACCATGCCAGCTCTCTATCTGAAGTGAATGAAATGGTGTCGAGTAATAAAGGCAGAGGCATTGGAACAGCTTTACCATTTGGCAGTGAATCAATGGCATCATTTTCTATTGAGAACTCTGTTTGGTCATTTGTCCTTATTGAGCAGGACATCTTGGTCCCCTGTCGTGTATGGAGGAGCAGTAAAAGAAGAATCTCAAAAGAATTTGAAAACTTTATCAGACCTGAATATGGACTCTTGCTGTTTTCATTGAGTTTCACAATGCCGCTTTTGAATTTCAGTGCTCTGGATTACTCTGCTAGGGCTGTTTGTACAAGTTACCAGTATTGTTTCTCTCATAAACTTAGCCTCAGAGCATTCATTCAAGTCCCAATAATCCTAATCTTGCCTACAGAGACGATAACTGAAATTATTCCTGACTACTCTGGATTTTGAAAAAGTGCCATGATGGTCCAACATCGTTACCAGCTTTGCAAAGCAGTTTGTAAAGATATGATCACCTTCCACTCAGCAAGACAAGTCATCTTGTAGTTATCTTGTACCTATCTCATTTTAAATAGAATTCAATTTCTATTTCACTCATACTCTTACATTTTTATTTTCTTTGTGTTAAATTTAGATGGCCAGAAAGGGTTTTGCAATAAATGTATATTCAAACTGTTTGCATTTATAGTATCCATGGGGTCCAAAGATGCCATTGATTGGTAAATTGCTTTAGTGCTAGTTTGCCGATTTTCATATTTATTAAAATATTCATATACAAAATGTTGCCTTAAGGCAGTATATAGATAGATGTGTACATCCTAAATTGAAGCTTCATACTTTCGCTTAGTGTCAATCATCAACTAAATGTTTTTATTATTGAACATTTTACACTGAAAAGACTTTGTATATGTGCTATTTGGTGTTTAATATACCAAAACATTAGTAGAAGGTTTCTATCCTTGCTCGTTTAACATCATTTAGTTCTGCATGATTCTATAAAAAGGGAACATTTTAACCAATAATCTAATAAAGGGATTCCTCTCTTTTAGAAATGCTGAATATTCTAAATGCTCAAGCGTATATAAGAAGCAATATTTAAACATTATACTTTGAGGTTTTTGTTTTTTTTAATATAATTTTAGAAACACACACATGCACTGAGACACATACTAGCCTTAATCACATCTTTTAGACCTCTCGTCTGCAGATTTATGTCAGATCAATATTTTGTTCAAGCCTCATCGCTTCTCTGTTTACTTTGGCTAGTGCTGCCATACGTGCCAAGTCCTCACTCTCTGTTTGGACATGTGACTGTGTAATAATGACAGGTAGACGAACTAATAGGCAGTGCAATATCTGTGGCTTGACCCAGTGTGCCTTTCCTTAATTGATCCATTGATTAGCATGAGGCTCATCAGTTGGAGGTTGACCAGACCTTCTCAATGGCCTTTTCAGTTTGAGGACGAACGGGCAAACACAATTTATTCATCCTACTTATATATTATCCTATGGTAAGTGAAAACTAAGTGTAAAGGCTAAAAGAGAACAAATTTTTGATTTGTTTCTTGTTTATTTTGTTTATTGGCTTTTTAAGTAAAAAGAAAATACTGATGATCTGAGAGCTAATTGTGTTCTGAAGGTATCAAAGGTATCAGGTAGCATTTGTGTTTATCTTTCTTTTAAATTGCAGCTTTAAAGTATCACCTTGCCCATTGTGTAAATACCTTTCCAAGTATCCAAACCTAAACACACTATGGCCCAGCTGAAGCCATGCTCTCAATGCCCTATATGTACACATGGCCAAGCTATGCAAACTTCCACATGTGGATGTCAATCTTTTCTATATTTGCCATGAGCTTTATCAGGCCTTGATTAGTTTCCAGAGCAAATTTGGAGTGTAAGAAAACATCTGCAGCGTGCGAAGTGTAAGCCAGCAGTCTGGGCCGCAGCATGTCACAGAATTTTTACATGGCTGTGTTTGCTTGAATTATAGCCTTTGGGTAAAGCAAGTCGTGCACCTGCAAGATTTTTAAGCTTACTTGATCCTTTTGTGGCTTTTTTGTGTCTGTCTTGCCTTGGATAGTAATAGGGACATCTATACAATGCAATCAGTGAAAGCTTTCATGTTATTCAACTTGATTTTACTGGTATGCTTTGTGCTCACTTCAAATGAACACTTAAGAAAAGTTTCTGTTTTTACTTAGTACATTTATTCAGATTGACTGGTGCAATGATGGAGACAGTATCTTTAGTAAAGGAATTAAATAAATATGTTCCTCTTTACAAAGTAGATAGGAGAAGAATAAAAGAAGCAGATTGTCCTGTTTTAAAAATCTCTCATATAGGATTCATAGGGATGTGCCATAGGGATATGACATGCTTAACTGTTTTTCTTTTGTTTTATATATATATATATATATATATATATATATATATATATATATATATATATATATTATATACTCTATAGTATTATAAGGATCTAATTGTAGAATTGTAGTCAATAGTGAAGGATCCAATCGATCTTTTCTACAGTTCTGATTCGCTATTTCCTCGATTCTCTCCAACCTGTGCACTGGGTTGATGCCATGGCAACAGTGGAAGCTCTGAAGCTCGGTGCAATAACGCTGCTTTGATCAGCCTGAGATTCCCGTATTGACCACACTGGAAAAGATTAAATGCTGGTGACATTTCTGAGGTGAAATTTGCAATTTCCACAAATATGACTTGGCTGGGACGCGGCATGACAGCACATAAAATCAATACAAATAACCTGAATCCCTAATACCTTGATCCCTGTTAGTAGAGGGATGCATTACAACTAAGACACTGGGAGTGGGAGCAACAGCTCAGGAGCTGATCCCTGATTCCTATCGACTGGCTCCAGGCCAAACACTGCCGCAATAACAATTAGGTGCACGAGTTTGCCAATTCTCTCCTCCAACAGCTCCACGTGCCACAGTGCAGGCCAAGCAAGTGAGCCAGAGCACAACTCTTTGACAAGAGAACAATTTAGTTCTCTAGCATCATTCCTAGATAGAGCACATAGCTTTGTTTTGAAAGTCAGTAGACACGATCAGTTTCTGTCATCCAGTATGTTTCTCAAATACAATTCTGTAAGTTTGACAGTGACTGCAAATGTGGAGGGTCTCAAAATTGATTGGTATGTTTTCTTTACTGTCTTTCCTGACAATGAGATAATAAGTAATGCTGCCTGAGCTTTTCTGTCAGTAGGCATTAAAGTGTTGCATGGTGATGGTGGACAGTTGGAATGTGAAAAATATCTTAATCTGTGTCTTTCAGAATCTATCCCTTCCCGTGTGGTCAGAGAATCCAAGTCACAGGTGACCCATGACGTTGCGTATGTGTGTGTGTGTGTGTGTGTGTGTGTGTGTGTGTGTGTGTGTGTGTGTGTGTGCGCTTGAAGCAGGTACATAGAAAACGGACAGGTTCAGACTTCTCCCCCTCCTGCGGCTCTGTTTGCAGTGTATGTGTTGGTTTTAAAAGGCAAGCAGGAGTAAAAGAAGAGCCATCATCATTACGCTGAGAGGTTGAGCCGCACTGGCGTAATGTGTGTGCTGAGTTGCTCTGTCTGTTTGTAAGGCCCTCAGCAGAAGTGTGGCGCTTGTTGACATTCTCCATATAATATTGTTTGAATTTTTCATCAAGATCCCCGCCTCTGTTACAAGAGCTCTTTTGTTTCCAGCTTGTTTGTACATTCTTCGCGTGTGTGTGTTTGTGTGTGTGTGTGTGTGTGTGTGTGTGTGTATGTGTGTGTGTGTGTACCTACCTCTTCTTGTATTTGTCCAAATGCTTCGCTTTAACTGAAACTCCTAAAAGTCAGGTCTTTTTTAACCAAGGGAGTTGGAGGGTCGTGAACAACCTAGTTGCAAAACCACTCACCCCCACCACACACACACACACACACACACACCCCTTTTGCTGGCATCTTTTGTGCAGGGGACCCTGACGTGGCCTTGAATACAGGTCACCACAGGTTACCCATGAATAGCCGGGTGTCTGTGCGAGACTGAATGAGGGTGATGCACACTGTTAAAAATGACCTGCCTCCTATCAGTGGAGGTGACATTAAAAACAGCTGGCCCAGACATTCGCCTCCTTTTCAGGTCCATGAAAGTTGGTTTTCTCTTTGTGCTGCTCATTGTGCCAGCTCGCTCTTGCCTTTTGTCACACCACCAGAGTCAGAATCGTAAAATGAGTTCATCTTCAATTCAGAGTCTGTCCGGTTGTACCTCCTGCTCCATAAATCAACGAACTGACTTCATTCCAGTTTGAATCTGGTTTCAGGAAATTGGGATGAACGGTTTCAGCCTCACTGGGATGAACGGTTTCAGCCTCACTGGGATGAACGTTCTCACTATAAAGAAAGCAGTTCAAAGAGTTTTTTTTCTGTACTATAAAGTACAAATATGTATAAGTTTGTACAAGTATGCACAAGTTTTTTGTTTTTTTTTTTACTACGTAAATTTTATTGCTGCAACTGAATTGACCGTTTAGGATTTTACCGTTGTGGAGAATTGAAATCACTATAACTACTGGGTTTAACAACTGTGGTTGAAGGCTGTGATGTGTACTTTTGCACTTTGGTTCACTGAGGCATTACTTTGTTTCTTTTTTCTGTTTTTTTATTTTTTTATGAGAGCCAGTACAATATCCACAAAGCCACTGTGGGATGCAGCTCTGTCTCTGTGTGTTAATGAATTTGTAGTGTGTGTGCTCTTATTGGGGTTAATGGAAGGGGATCATCCCAATGGCACAGCCCACTCTTTCAAGCCCGCTCTCCGTGGATGTTTCCGGAAGCAATCCTTTAGTCCTAGCGTTGTCTCCCCGCCTCCTTCCATTGTTCTCGACTCTCCAGGGGCCCCTCTTGCTTTATCTGGTTCCAATTCTGTGTGCCACTCATCCTGCCCCCTATCTGAATGTCTGCTATATAGTTGGGTTATCTTATCGGCTATGTCATCTCTTTATCAGCTCTATCCCGACCCCCGGCACCCGGCTGATCGCTCAGCCTGCCTGCCTCTGTGACTCAGTGTTCTCCACACATACAAACACACACACACACACACACACACACACGCAGAGAGAAAGGCATACTGAATGTCACTTTGTACTACTCTGATGATATTCATCAAAATAGGCACAGTAGCTTGTGCAGCTAAGTTTCCTTTATATATATATATATATATATATATATATATATATATATATATATATATATATATATATATATTATTCATGTAAAAAAGTAATAATGATTGTCCAAAATGATGATCATTGTATGTCTACTGGTAAAGCTGAATATTCTGCCCTATAGGGAATGTCTCTGATCATTGTGGTTTGTCTTTGTAAGTAGAAAGTACAGTTTGTAGCTTAAGGTAAAAGTCTCTGTTGGTCTTTCTTATTCTTGTGTCACTCAGTAACACAGCTCACCAAACTTTTGTTTTTGTTGTTTTTGTTCTCTGTCTCGTGCTCTGAATGAGCTCAAAGCATCTACTGCTCATTGGCTGCTGAAGGATGGGATTGGTCATGTTCGCCTTAGTGAAAGGTGAAACCTGCTCAGCTGCTCGGCTCACTGTACCAGTATCTGGCTGACAGCAGCTGTCTGTCTCTTTCTCTTTATCTCACCCGCTCCGTCAAGCTACTGGTCACACGCACATGCAGCCGTCCCACCTTCATCAGCAACGTTCAGATGCTCAGTAATAACCACGTCATGTTCTGTGAATGGTAATATTCTCTGTAAAACAATTACATCAATGTAGATTAAAATAGAAAAGCCACATCACTGGCAAGAATGATGTCATCTGTTATCTACCATGACAAATGACACTGTTTCTCAAATCCAGTTTTCCTGTGGTGTACTATAACTTACAATTTTGTTGTGTTTTATTAATCATATTCCATCTGTTTTTACTTTACTTAAAATAAGTAGATAAGTAAATAAAAAAAGAACACTAATGTGCAGCATTTCATTTTAATACTCAAAAATTATGAGCCACAAATACATTTTTTACAAAGAGCTTTAAAAAGTGGCAACATATGTAACATCTGACTGGAACAGAAGATACAAATACAATGGATTATCAATCCAACCACAAGGTGATTCCCAAGATCTCATCTAAGCTAATTCTCTTTTTGCCATTTCATCATATTCCAATCTTAATGCCTTGCCAAGCTTTATAATGCACAGTTATTTATGGGGCCTTTAATGGCCCTCACCTTGTGTCCTGTGCTCTTCCTGCTCTTCTGTGTGACCCTGCCTTCTCCCATTCATACACCCAGACTCTCTTTGTCTGTACTCTCTGACCAAACTGAATGGCATCTATCTCTCCCAGGCATGTACTGTACAGCTGGCACAGATAGAGCGAGGGAAGCAGAGAGGGAGGACAGAGTTGAAAGAAGGAGCTTCTGCTTTTCTACACCGCTCAGGTACACCTGTCACCAACCAACCCCCGCTCCCCTCCTCCCCCTCACTGCTCTCTTTGCTGCAAGTGAATAAAATGAGATCAAACAGTGTGCGTGAGTTGATGCCTGCAAGGACAAGGCCAGACTATCACCTGCTCCCTAAAGCCTTAGTTAGCTCTTTTACATGCCGCTTTATATACATGTGCAGTCACCACCGTGACTCAGAACTATTCGTCTTCTGTGTTGATACTTGTTTATGTGGTACTTTATTGCCTGTAATGACCTGTACTGGTTTACAAAGAATATTTTATCATAATATTTCATGTGTGAAATACAGTGGATTCAAGGTTTTGACAATGTAACACAGTATATGGCCCCTAGTTCAAACAGAAATGATTTATAATACTTGTAAATGTTATACAATTATTACATTATAGAGAATATTTTTTTATTGATTTGATGTTGATTTTTTTATTAGAACAATTATTATAACAAATTAAATAGGACTGATTAACAGTTACTGAATATTCTTGTTCACAACCAAATTTAAACTAGGTTTATCCATAATCCTAAAATATTTTGAAACTGTGCGCTGTAAACTGAAAATCATAGTTCAGCTCCTTAAACATTTCTGTGAAAAATAGAGCTGCTTTTAATCTGGGATTGGTCATTGCCACGTCAAGTCATTACCACTCTTCATCCCATTTTTTTATCACTTTCCCCACCTTAAATGTATGGGACTGTGACCTATGGCCATGATTCTCAAAGTAGGGCCTGTGAAGTATACAGTGCTGTGAAAAAGTATTTGCCTTCTGTAGATTTCTTCTGATTTCTGATTTCTTCTGTATATCTCATACTACATAGTTTTAGATTTCAAACTAAATAAAACATAAAACAAAGGCAACCTGAGTAAACAGGTCTTTTGTTTGTTTGTTTTTTTTTTATCAACGCAAAAAGGTTATCCAACACCTATGACCAGTGTGAAAAAAACGTAGAATCAGGTTGTGGTACCTTTAGCAGCAATAACTGCAACCAAATGCTTCTGAGAACTGTAAATCAGTCTTTCACTTACTTCTAGGACTAGGATTTTACTCCTATGCTTTGGATCGTTGTCTTGCTACATAATCCAGTTGCATTTGAGTTTCAATTTACGGACTGAAGAACAGACGTTCTCCTTTAGGATTTTCTGGTAGAGAGCAGAATTCATGTTTCCATCAATTACTGCAAGTAGCCCAGTCCCTGAAGCAGCAAATCATCCCCACACCATCACACTTCCATTGTCTGTACTTATGATGTTCTTTTTGTGGAATTCTGTGTTTGGTTTACGGCAGATTTAACAGGACCCCTGTCTTCCAAACAGTTCATCTTCCACCTCATCAATCCACTGAACATTCTCCCAAAAGGTGTGTTTTGGTAAAATTCAGATGAGTCTGAATGTTCTTCTGGGTTAACAGAGGTTTTCATCTCACCACACTTCCATGGATGCCATTTTTGCCATTTGTGTCTTTCTGATAGTGGAGTCATGAACCTTTAGTGATGCAAGAGAGGCCTGTAGGTCCTTATATGTTCTCCTTGGGTCTTCTGTGACTTCCTGGATGAGTCGTTGCTGTGTACTTGGAGGAATTATGGAAGGTGTGCAAACTTCTAGGACGGTTCACTATAAGGATGTGACAGTGAGGAAATTTTCCCATCGGTTAATTGACATGTAACTGATATATTTCGGTCATCTTCTTCCTCGACATTGCTGGAATGTCTTGGCATAGTGTGTTACTGAGTAAAACCTTTTAACCAACTTCATGCTGTAGATTAAGTTCTATTTAAGTGTGTATTTGATTGAACAAGGTTTGCATTAATCAGGCCTGGCTGTGTCTAGTCCAGCTGAACACCATTATGAATGCAGTTTCATATATTTTGGAAATTAGCAACTATGGCATGAAAATATATTTTGGTATTGGAGAACTTGTTTGCTTCAATAAATAACTATCATTTAAAAACTGTATTTTGTGTTTACTCAGGTTGCCTTTGTTTTATCTTAGATTTTGTTTTAATTTCTGAAACAATTTAGTATAAGATATACAAAAAAAAACAATGGAAATCAGGATGGGGAAAAAACATTTTCACAGCACTGTAGTTAAGTGCATTTTGTCACAATTGTGGAAATCATAACTCACCATTATTAAAATGGTTATTAGGTGTAATAAGAGGAAACCATATATGGAACCAGTAGCACTGAGCATGCATTAACGTTACCAATGGGGCTCGCTACAGCCTTAGTCACTGGGGAGGCCTGTATGGTTTTGCTTGCACTAGGCATGTTGGCAAAGCTCAAGAATGAGCAGGGTAATCCTGTGGCCACTGGAGGAGGTGCAACAGGCAGTAATGCCAAAGCAGGTCAACATCTACCTGTGCGATTAATATTCATATAATTATAGAGCTTGTTTGACTGGTCACTTTAATTAATTGGATTTAATCCAGACATCAATAACCCAAGTAGGTAGCCCTATAAATAAGGTTCAACTAACAAACTCTGTTATGAAAATGTTTGAGGATCTCTAGTCTATGTGATGAGCCCAGGTTACTGTCTGTGCTAAGATTTGCATGTTCTCCTCATGTACGTGTGGGTTTCCTCCAGGTTTTCCATTTTCCTCACGTCTCAAAAACATGCTTGTAGGTGGATTGGCCGTAGATAAATTGTAGATAAATTGTCCGTAGATGTGAATGTGTGAATGAGTGTGTACATGTAGCCCTTCCAGGTATATAATTGCCTCATACCAGTCTTCTCAGTCTTTGGGTGGTTACAATAGATGGATGGATGGAAGGATGGATGAATGGATGAATGGATGGATGGATGGATGGATGGATGGATGGATGGATGGATGGATGGATGGACGTTATGATGAATATCTGAAGATAGACATTCCTTGATTCTTTAAGATATGGGTTTATGAGATTTGCCAATCATTGCATTCTGTTTTAATTGACATTTTACACAGCATCCCAACTTTATCGGAATTGGGGTTGTATAAAGTGTATAGTATGGAGCCATCACAGAACCCTATTTTGAGCATATATTATTATAGATGCATAATAATACAGTAGAGAGTTTTACTATTCCCTCTAGCATAATCCATTATAGGTTCAGAAGCAGACAAAAGAGCTGAAGGTTCATGCCAAGTCTGCCTTTGTAGAAAACACTTGTGCTTTTTACATAACATTTTTTTGTCTACCACATCAAAAAGAGCTATTGAAGACATAAATGTTTTTTTCTGTCTTTTCATAGCATAGCTTATCATAGCTAACTCACTTTGATTAGCTCAGTTTCAGCTTACAATAGCCAGACTTATGGAGCAACACAATACTCTAGCAACAAAGCTGATGCCTCGAGTCCTTTTGGAGCGGTTTGCCATGAAGCTTTTTACTCCACTGTACACCCTACAGCACTAATCCTGTGACGAATATCTATAGCTTTTCTTTTTTCTCTGTATGCTCTTCTATTCGCCAATGGATCACTTATAATTATCCTGCATATGAATTCTGGTTTAAGCTTTGTGCATGACGGTGAAGATGAAAGGTATGAAGATGAACTAAGGACAAAATCTTTGTTTCCTGAGCTTTTTTAGATGTCTATGCTTTAAGGTGATTTGATTTTATCAGGTTGATGTATAATGAAAATAATTCTAGTAACTGTGTTCCCAAATAGACCAAGCCACATTGTATTGAGTTAACTGCATTCAGTGCACCTATTATATTAATATATTCAAAACTATAAATTCCAGACAGTGTCTGCTTTCCTTTTTAATCTTAAAGCAGTGTGTCATCAGAGTTTTCATTCAGGTTTTCTGCAGCAGGCCTTCATTGTTTTTTAGAGTAAAGCTAACAAAGGTGTGTGTGTGTGTGTGTGTGTGTGTGTGTGTGTGTGTGTGTGTGTGTGTGTGTGTTCACTAGTATTGACAGGGATACGAACACACACATATACACACAGGTATGAAATCTGTTGTTTGACTGAGGTTTTAGGTCATATACATTTTATTTACCTCGGCTCGACTCTCCCTATCTCTTTCACACCGATTCTCTCCCTCAACAATTTAATATTCCCTTCTTATTAAGTGTTTGCCGTCAAAAGGCTTTATCATTGTTGCGTTCATAATCAAACCTTGCCTCCTTGATTGCTAGCAATTAACTGTAAGGCAGCCAGAGCACAAACAATAATATCAGAGCAATAAAAGGACTGTCTGTCTGATCACCACACAGAAAATTAGAAACTGAATGAGGTGTTTCCATAATGGAGTCTTTCCATTTCCTTGTTTTTACAAGAGGGGATGCGTGTATTGTAGCTTTTGTTCTTGTTATCACTTCCGTCATTTCTGTGTCAGTGAGAGAGGGTTTTGGTGATAGGGCCTTCATATCAGCTGATTACATTATCAAGAAAAGGTCCAGTTCCCACTAGCGCACTACACCTGTAGCCATGATTGACATTGAAAATGCCTCGGTTAAATGGTTCTTAACACCTCTCCCATAGCACTTGTTAACATTGTGTTTAGCATGATTGAGAATGATTGAGAACATCTCATTAAATGCAGTGAGGCAACCTCAGCTAAATTGATGATGTTGCATGAGAACATGATCATTCGGCACAGTGGAATATACAGGTACATACATGAAAGCATGTATTAATGGTTGTTTTATTATTATTATTATTATTATTATTATTATTATTATTATTATTGTTATTATTATTATTATTATAAAAGTAAAAGGAAATTGTTATTTTTTTAGACTATACATCAAGGACGATCCTTAAGTATGCCCCAGCTAGAATGCACTAAACATAAAACAGGTACTTTTTCCAATGTGGAACATATAGTAAGACAGGGAGGAGCACATTGGACTTGATCTGTTGGCGTAGGCGGCTGTTTGTGGAGCTTGGCATAGCTGCGTGTGTTTGTGGTTGTCCCTGACAGCACAGGCGACTCCAACCCAAACACAGCACCTGTGTTTGCTCTACCGCTCACCCCCAATCTCCTCCACGCAGGTCACATGGCCACCAGATAGCCTCGGTACCATGGGAATACAAAAGCAGGGGCTTTTAGCGCTGTTAATCATTAACGTCAAACTTCCTTTTGTCCCCTCTCTCAGCTCTGCAGACGCGAATGTTATCTCTCATACGCGGCCAGGTCAGACATGACTGCAGGTGAAGGTGTTGTGAGGATGATTGGCAAGCAAGCACTTCCATCAAAGTTTGAAGGGTTAGGGCTGCAACTGATGAACTTTTGCAAATTGATCCATACCTGAAAAGAAAAGTATTCACATTAAATTAATTATCAACTTCCTTTCTCATTTTTATATGCAGTCTCATTTTTATATGCATGGAATTATGTTGGAAGTAACACTTATGGCATGATGGCAGATTTGAATTACCACAATATCATTATGTCCCAGAGCCAGAATATGTCCTGTCTAATTTTCAGTCTTTTCTTTTTGTTGTGCAGTTATTTAAATATCAGATACCTAATAATTGCATTCTTCCTCACAGTTAACAAAGTGAAGGTGTTCAGGCTGCTGCAGACAAAGTGAAAATGAGGCCATGTTTATTTAAAAAGGTTATTAAGTCATTGTAGCTACAGAGAGTATTTTTAAGGATATTGGCAGTCCAAATGCCGCACCCTGTCCAAACTTGCCACTGGTTTTTCATAATAGGCCACCCCCATTCACACGTGCATTTTAACTGCACACATAAGTTTATTAATTTATTATATCATCAGTAATAAATTAACTGAAGAGTGAAAGTGCTACTGAGCATTGTTTAATTAAAGATACATCAGAAGACATAGTTGAGATACAGGTAAATAAGGACTAATATCTCTCAGGTTTGAACAAAAATATATAAACATCAGACATTTTATATGCACATTCATAAACATGTAAACAAAGACTTAGAATTTCCTGAAATTAAATGTATGGAGTGTTCTTTTTCACCACTTTACTGAATGTGGAAATTTTATATAGATCCACTCCAGAAAAATTAACAGATCTACATAGAGCTTGTTTGTAGATTAACCCTGCACTCTGCTGATAAGCGCTAGGAATTCGCCACAAATCACAGTTGAACCTGGCAATAGACAGCCTCTCCTCTGAACCACCCAATCGCATAGATGCATTAACACACTGAAAGTTCCTGTCAGAGAAATAAAAAGCGGATTAAAGGAAAAGCATAGATTCTGAGCCACAGCCAATGGGGAAATAAACGGGGTTGATCCATTGAGTCAGAGCAGGCCCTAACAACATTGGGGCTTAGACAAAGGTGCCTGTTTGCCAGCAGCAGGTAGAAGATGGATGACTGGTTAAACATTTCAGTCATACCTGGAAGGTGCCATGGGCCGGTCAATGAGGCCAACCGAGGGGACATTGTGTGGCCGTCACATGCTCCCATAGCTCTTATCTTTGGTCAGTCCTCTCTAAAAAAAAATCCTGGCCAAGTGGATCTACTGGTAAAACAAAAGTGTTTTGGGGAGTCAGAGTAGAATATTAAGCCTTGTCTTTATTAGCTCGTAGGCTGTGTGTATATAATTCCTCCTGAGACCAAACCACAGACTTTGCTTTTAGGTAATAATGTTATTGGTTTAAATGCTATGAGTGCAGATTTAGGTCAAAACTGACTGTTTTTCAGGCCTCTAAATCTGTCTTTGAGTTGTTTTAAATATAATTTAACTTATTGAGTATTGTGATCTATTGTCATTTTTGATGCACTAACATATTATAACTGTCGTTCAGTTGATTCATGTTATTCAAAGGCTTGCTCCAGTTCCCTTGTGGGAATTTGCATGAGGAAACCACTTTTCCTATTAAAACTAGCTCAGTTAGTTACCATTCACACATACACTTGTATTTGCATACATGAGCTTAGCCTCATGCATTGCATATAAAACCTCAATATGCATACCATTTTATACCATGTATTGCAAAATCAGGACTTTTTCCAAATCTATCATGTTTTGAAATCTACGGTGTTCTAAGGATTTGATCTGCACCAGCCTATCCTTATAATAGCAGGTTTGTTTTTACTTGCAGTTGTGGTCGTATAGTTGTGTATTACTCACCATGAGCTGACGCAACATGATATGTGAAACAACTAGATAAAGGTGTTGAAAATGTTTTTGTGATTATTTGTTGCAAATTGTGACAATGTAGATATTGCTTATTTGTCTTGTAAGGGAAAATGTAAGGAAAATCTGTTTCTGTACTATTAGTAAAATTTTAAATCTGTAAATATTTAGCAACATGCATATTCTTAATTATATATATTTGCATACAGTATATTTCAATTATGTTTCTATTTCTCATACACCCCATTCTTTAAAAGAGAGAGAGAGAGAGAGAGAGAGAGAGAGAGAGAGAGAGAGAGAGAGAGAGAGATGATGTTTTTAACAATTGTTCTGTCATCAATGACAATAATGTTTAATGGACTGCAGTAGTGAAATGTGTCTAGTTCAAATGCATAATGAAGTCAAGTGAAATGGAAGAGACCTGCAGGCTCATTTCTCCCCACCCTTTAACTGTATAGCTTTGTAATTGCACCCTTGAATAAGACTCTAATCCCCAAAAATGAAAGGAAGATATGACATGAAAGTTAGAAAACTCTCTTCATTCCCTCACCATTCTTTACAAAACCTTCATGAAAGGTTTCTTCCTGACACTAGAAAGATTTCTCCTACAGAAACAACCCCTAAATAAGTTCTGCCTGGAGCTTGTCTTATAGGAAGATGGACTGTTGGCATTCCATAGCTCTCAGCTCTTTCAATGTATCTTTATGCATTACATTAAGATAATGTCCAACTTAGATGAGCGACTAATTGAATATACAGCCCATTGGTTATTTGAATAAATGTTGCTAACTGAATTTGATAGTGAATTTAGAGCTTATTTTATCTCTGTAGTGATGATGAGTTTGTTTTTATTGCTTGAGCAGCATGTGAAAGTGCTGTACAGTGCAGGGTGTGTTTATTCGTGTGTGTTCTCGGAGCAATATCAACATTGTTCCGGTACTTGCTAATCACCCATCTTTTGTGTGTTTCTTCTTACATGACTCGGTTATTCTCTTTCATTTCTGAGCGGTAGAGTTTTGTGTCATTTCTCAGCACTCATCAATTACTCAGTGGTGGAAACTTAAAGGAGTGCTGAAAAGCCATGAACAGAGCTTTACTTTAGCATCAGTGAAGCGTTATGCAAAACTATCCCACACGCATGATCATGCACACACCCTCACCTACACATGTACAAATGGACTTGCATTTAAATTAACATATAGAATGCTACACTATACACAGGATTGATTTGGTCTTTGTTTTGACATGACTTTTTCTGTTTTTTCACTATCACCACAGAACTATAGTTCTCCTTCTATGAGACTCCCTCTTTGAAACATGATAAGAATATAATAGGCCATTATCATACTGTGGAAATCAGTCCTCCCACTGTGACGTAAATTCCTAACACTAATCCAGCTTTCTCACTGCCACTACATTAATGTTACATGTATTAGGCTCTCTGTGTTGTGACTTTCCACTTCATAGACCTGATGAAGCCGTGAAATTAGGATTGAGAACATGGATTGGAGTGAATAAGCTAGCAAGATAATTTGCAAATAACTCCATGCATTTCTTCACTGCATTACATAAACCCTAGCAGTTTCTTATTGTTTTTTTTTTTTTTTTTTTTTTTTTTTTTTTTTTTTTTTTGCCTTTTGAGGAAAATTGCTTTAGTACCAAGTGTGAACCTCTTGAGGTTGATGATTCTTATTGAATTTTGAGAGTCTGTTATTCTCTTTAGCAGTATTCAGAACTGTTAGTTTAGTGATTTATAAGTAAGAGTCCCCAGCTTACTCATGTAAGGAAACCCATATTATTAAAGAAGTTTTTACAAAATATTTTTTACAATTTTACAAAATAATCATTAATGCATCCTTTTAACTAATTCTGATTGGTTCATAATACTCTTAAATAAAATGTGAATTCATCCTAATAATATTGAACTTTAATGAGAATCAATGAATGAATTAATTATTTTATTCTTAAGTGTATTAATAAATTGAAATTAAATTTTCATTCCATTCCAAAAATGGTCTTAACAAGGAAATTGAATAAAAATGTAAAAAGAAAAAAGAAAAGGGGTGCAGCAGTGGGATAAGTAGATTTATTAACAGCAATAAAAGCAATATGTAGTAATTAGTAATTATGTCACATGCACCACTACTAGCTTCAGCAGAAGTAAAAATAATAGTTGTGGTAGAATTAATTATATCCTGTAGATGTAGTATTTATCATATTATTAATAATAGGTCAATATTATATGCACAATAAATACGCAAGTAATAGATAATGCTGTCTTAAGCATAATAAGCTCCTCTGTCTGACAGGCTTTTTTCAAGGGTGGAACCACAGAGATATCAGAATCTTAACATTTTTGATGTTTAGTATTATATATTTGTGATCCTGTCTGACCTTGTGGTTATGGAGTTTTACCCATTGACTAATATGCACTTTTGTCACAGACTGCTTTAGAATCCTAGATGCAAATGGCACATGGCAGAGTATGGCTTGTCTCTCTGTTTAAAACACCTGTTTTGAGAATAATCGTAGCTTAGGCAATTTTTTTTTCACTCATTCTACTCCTGTTTTTTCCACAGGGTAATTTCTCTTCTGTAACTGCTTACGTAGAATGATTCAAGGTGCAACTGATGTAATGAGATAGCTAGCATTATAACAGCTTGAAGCACAAATGCACACACACACACTCACACACACACACACACACACACACACACACACACACACACACACATGCGTAAGTGAAAGGAGAAGACCTGAGGTATTATCTCTCTGTAGTCTTGACCTTGCTTGTTTTCTTGGTCCATCCTCCCTAAGCGACTGCACATGCAAAGGTGAAGCCAGACCATGGAGATACATGGGTGATATGATGCACACTTATGGAATAACAAAATGACAAAAAGCCACCTAAAAGCAGATAAATGGCTATACAGTATGGTGTACAATGGGAATTAAACGCATGGGGCAGCTGGGCCCTTATCTGAACGAAACCCAGCAACAAAGGAGTGCTAAGACTAAGAGTCTTGATGCATGGGAAAGCCATGGGCCAGCCATTGTGACTGCCCTTCTGCTGAGCAAATAGTCCAAACTGTTCATTCCCCGTCTTCCATTCTCTCGCCGCCACATTGTTTGTGTCCTTGCATTTCATTCAGCAAGGAAGATTGCTCTCAGGCCCAGTGAGCAAACAGTCCAGAAAAGAGCCGGCTATCTTCTCCTGTTCCCAGGAGAACTAGCATTTTGATTTGGGCTCCAAGCTGTCAGAGGATTGGAGAGTTGATGTCAGGGTGCCTGAATTAATTGCTTTAAACCAAGGAGGGGCTAACTGCGTTTATCACCAACTGCTCACTAAAATCCGTTGTAGCAGTTAGATGTCTCCTCTAGATGCAAGCTTGATGCTTGTTTGACATCTTGTACTGGAAACACAGTGTTCAAGATTTTCTTTTTTTTGGCATTTCTTGCCAAATAAAGTCCCACTGTGTTCATACGCTGGTATACATCTTGATATTTGATTCTCGTGAAATATAAATTTGTACCTCTTCCAACTGGCAGTAGATCATTTGCATTTTATAACCATTGGGAATTTTAACCACACCATCATGGAAGCCAGGTATTTAAAAAGCCTACCGCTTTCCAAATGCTCTTCTCATAAGCAAACGCTATGTTATAATTAATCTTTCTCCTGGTCTAAATCATCCGCACCGCTCAAAAGGATTCATCGTGTTGGACTAGTCTCTAATAATGCACAGCTTTGCATGTACAGATGACTTATTTGCATTGGTATAGTAACAGAACAGTCTTTGGGGTAAGTGACCTTAATAGTGGGTTGGTCCGCTTAAGCCCCAGATACACAGTTATGGTAATGGTTGGTAAGCCTAAACTGAACAGTACCTCAAATGCTTTGAGACATGCTATGCCTTTTTTATTTTCTGGCAATTTTTTTTTTTTTTTTTTTTTTTGCATGATTGTGCCTAACCACAAAGTTTGCCTGTTTATGTAATGTTTAGATTATATTTCAGTGGCCGATGCTCTGAATAATAGTAATTGAGGCATGCTAAATATGCGTTGCTCCTTTTACACAGCACAGTCCTTGACAGATTCTGTTGTATGTCCACGCTGGAGGTCTTTCTTTTCACTGATGATAAATCTACTTCCCCAACAATACTACCTACACTTAATCTGACAGAAAATTGAATTAGTCTGGCCACTATGTCACTGTCAGTGGTAAGCAGACGCGGGTTAAATTGTGTGTGTCTGGGGAGCACTACCCTGTAGTATCTACAAGTAATCTCATCTCTGGGCTTTTAACATTGCTTTATTCACACATTAATCTTGGCATGATGAATGATCTGTACCTTTTATATTGGATTGTGTTTGGGTTCATTTAATGTGAGTAAAGGAATATAGAGTAGGTGGTAGGGCTCTTTTATTACAGTAGCTCATGGTCGCTTTAAATTGGGCACTTGGGCACATTTTGGAGTTCTGAAAGCAATTGTGCTGTTGTTATTTAATTTTGATTTGGATAAAGGAGACATAATGAATTCCAAACTATATAGACTATAGAACAGATTATCAGTAGAGCATCATATAATTTGGGCTGAATTAAATATCTAGACATAGAAGTATCTAATCTAGAGTACCTACATTAATTGTTTACACACACACACACACACACACACACGTACACACACACACACACACACACACACACACACACACATATATATATATATATATATGTGTGTGTGTATATATATGTGTGTGTGTGTGTGTGTGTGTGTGTTATATATATGTGTGTGTGTATATATATGTGTGTGTGTGTATATATATATATATATATATATGTATGTATGTTTCATTCTAAGAAAGGGATTTAGACTTGATTTTCTGCCCAGTTCCATCTTGAAGAAATAGGTTCAAATGAATATTGCATAGATATTCCTGCCATCCTTTCAACTACAAGTTCTTTGCTGTCCTAGAAAATGCTGGAATCACCTCAGCGACACACCCGTCTCACGTACAATAAATTGGACAAGCTCTATCTCCGCATAACCTATTACCTCTACATTTCTGCATTGGGAACACATGCAGGACAAAAATTTGATTTGCTTTTGTTATTCAGAGAATCACACTGGGGCATCTGGGCTTGTTTGCCTTTAGCAGGAAATGGAGATTGGTTTGGGCGTCTGAATGAATTGCTGGCACCTGTGTTTATTGCTTTCATTAAGATTTAATGAGTTGAGTGTCCTTCCCAGTGACTTAGTCTTGAACTGTAGACTTTAACCAGAGGAAATGTTGGATGAGGGTGAGAACTACTGGAATCTATACTATACATGTATGTATGTATATGTATGTCTGCACATGGAGAATGGAGAAACATTCTATTTTGGCAAATATGAATGAAAACCCTTATGTATCGCTGTATGTAAATATGTGATGTACAGAGGAATTACAGGACATATAAGATGTTGAAGACATCTCTAAAAAGACACATAAAGAGTTTGTAGTTTGTGTATAATCACTTATGAATTTCTGAAATGTAATTATATGTATAAGACCTGGCCTATGGTATGGCAAGTATTGTCTGTGAGAGAAAGTACCAAGTAGGAATTTCACACTATTCTGTTAGAGCACTGTGAACACATTATTGACCTCTGTTGCATCCCTAGCCTATTTCCGCTACATTCCATCTGGCTCTATACAGCCTCAGCAGGAAAACAAAAAATGATGTGAATTTGTTAACTGGGTGTCATACATTTGAGGGGGGAAAAGATTTCCTGAGAATTTTAAAGCACAAATATACAAAAAAAATATTTATTTTTTTTTTTTTTTTGCAGATTTTGATTATGTTCATATACATTCATCAATTGAATACTCTAAATGCATCTAAAGTGTTTCTTGTTTATACCAACATTATTTTCTTTCAATTTCTATCTAGAATCACAGTCAGGCAACAAGTCACTGTCCAGCGCACACCTCTTTTGGTGTATATGAAGCACCATTACACCTTCCTGATCTGCTGGTTACAGCCATTCCAGCACCCCAATATGCTCAGATAAAGTTGAGTGCCTGATTCCACCACACATGCTGATACCTGACATGCTTGTCCCATGTGAAAAGTTGCCAGATTCATGGATTCATGGTACATGGCACCTCAATCTATATGCCATATTAATCACCACACTGCACATTCCCACTGATCTGCAAAATGTTATATTAATTTGTAATATATTAAAGGCCCTGATTCTGTTGTCCTTTTGATAACATACTAATTTCCACAATATGATGTTATAACTACATATAGGCTATTCTATATTCCCCTCACCAAAGTCTTGTATTTAATCATGCATTTACTTGTAAGTTTAGATACATGTCTTTGGTCAGGAAAATATAAATCTCAGTAGTGCTATAGTCGAGTAGGAATAAACATAGGTACCCTAATAATAGACACAAATCTTGATGTTTTTTTTTTTTTTTTTTTTTTTTTATGAAAGGTTATTATGAGATGAATCAGAAGCAGAGTATTGTAATGTATGTGTTTTCTGGCTAAATGTTATTATTTGTATTATTGTAGTTATAATATAACAATTCAATCTCTTAATATTGTTTATAAACTGTAATTTTTTTCATAATAATTTATTATTGTTGGTATTATAAGTTGTAGTAGTATATGTCACTATTAGTCTATAAAGGCCATAAATAGAAGATCATAACATTACAATACAAAATTAATAATTTTGTAAAAAAGAATATAAATAACCAGAATGTTTCTAAATTGATTTAAGACGGCATATACGCCTACAGAGCAGAAGCAAAGGTATAAGCCGATGTCATGTTTTATTGTTTATTTAGCATGCACAGCTAAGAAAAGTAATAGATATGTACATGTTCATCGCAGTGTATACTTGTGTTATTAAAGACATTTCGTGCGTCTCGGAGCCGTGTGGGAATCGCCGCTGTCAGAGAAACTGCCTTTTCCAACTCGTACTGACTTTGTGTTCTTTTAATATACTGTGGGGCAGCAGCTTTATTTTGCTGTGCTTTGGGGATTAAGAGCATTTGGTGTAAGGGAGAAGTTAAGTCGGACTGCTGTGTCGCTCCTGTCGCAGCCGCGGCCTAAAAGCCGCTTTAACGCCGGTAAGATGGCCGCGCGCCGTTTCCCTGGATACGATCTACTTGGGTGTTCTGAACTTTAGGCTAGCACAGCGCGCGCCAGATTGGCTCTACGGGTTACGTAAGACACTGAACATCGCAAAGGTTTTATTGGCTGGTCCTAAGTCACACATCACAAGTTGTATTATCGGTTATATTGATACCATTTCTATGGTTTGAAAGCCCATTTGCATTTACAACTTATTTAGTATAGAAATGCTGAATATAAAGAAAATAGCCTGTAGCTTTCTACACTATACTTGGACCAAGAAAATAGGCGACTAGCCGCAGTTAAAATATATGGTGCAAACACCAGACCACTTATGATGACCCCAACTTCTGACATCAGTTCTTTGGGGGATTTGGGAAATATAAGTAAAATGTTTAGTACTTGAAGACTCTCATATTGCAAATAAACCCCAGAATTGAAGTGTAACCCGATTAAATGGATTTCACAGTAAGGATAATTAAGCCTCTTTGATAATGGTTATGTTAATTGGCGTGATTGTTATGCGCTTAGAAAAACAAAAGCCGCTGTCAGATATTTTATACCCATATCTACATTAATTTGTTAACTTACATTTCCAGTGAAGACACTCCATTTACTGGAGCTGAAAAGAGTTCTTGACTTTGTGATGATGATGATGATGATGATGATGATGATGATGATGATGATGATGGTGATTATTATTATTAATATTATTATTGTTGTTGTTGGTGGTGGTGGTTTTAAATATTTAATAATAATAATAATAATAATAATAATAATAATAATAATAATAATAATAATAATAATAATAATAATAATAATAATAAGAGAAAAATAATAATAATTAGTTGTGGTATAGTTTTCATTATTTATTGGTTGCTGTTTATAAAATGTAGAATACAGGCTAAAATTAAAACGACTTGCGTTCTTTGAAAATCATGTGAATTGTTCCTCAGCATGTGCAGCCTGCAATTTATCATTCTTAAAAGCTGTAATATTTACAAAGGTTTCAGTCAATTTATTATTATTATTATTATTAATAATAATAATAATAATAATAATAATAATAATAATAATAATAATAATAATAATAATTATGTATATTAGGCCTACTTCCAAATTCCAAAAGACGTATTGCTAATTCCAGTAGCCTAACTAAACATTCAAGTCGTTAGAATACGATAATGATACTAGGCTATACAATTTTTTTTATTTTTTTGCCTTTTTGTCGATGGTCTGTGGCTCGTTCACATTTCTGCCGGAAGTAGGTGAAGTAAACCAGGTGTGTACTCAGCTTGCAAACCTGATTGCAATACACATTAGAGGTAATTGCCGCATTTTCCTCCTGAATATCTTTACCACGGGTTTTAGTTATTATAGCATATGGACCATTGCACAACCTCTTGCAAATGACGAAAACATCAATACTGTGACCGCACGTGGTAATTATTTCGAGAAACTGTCTTACACGGTAAGTTTCGTTAAGGCTGCTTATCGTTTAAATCACTTAACAATGGAAAAAATCAACCACTCAATCATTCTACACATGAGAACTCTAGGGGTCTCCGTGGATAGTGCTGGCTCTTACTCGCACGGTGGAGAGAGCGCATTTCTCCCGCAATGTGAATGAAGCGCATCATCTTTCAGCTGAAGTCGCAGTCTGTGAGCAGCAAGTCGCGCGAGAGAAAAGGCTCCAGTAAGTCTTGTTACAATCCCCGAACCGTATCTCTTAAACTCGAGGGCGAAAAAACCTCCCGCGTTTCCGAGTCAATGCAACCCTTCGAATGTAAACCTCACCATGCCGTCCAAGTGTGTGGAAATGGGCTGTGAGGGCATGATCTGCTCCTACCTGTAAGCTGCTGTAAAGGAAAGGCGTGTAAAGGAAAGGCGTCCCTGCTCGCCCGATGCCTTCTGCAAAGTGCTCCAGGCACAGCGGCATTTATTTGAGCTCAAACTCTGCCACTGTTGACTTTAGCGCAAAGCAAAGATTTCGCTGCCCAGCTAGTTTTAAAAAAATGATTATTTTTACAGCGATATCGATCTGAGCTCTATAAAAAAAAATCAGCCACGCATTAGGCCTAAATCTAAAATGAGGGGGCCGAAATTTAATATCTGTGCAAATTTACCCAGAAGTGACGTGCCTCCATTGAAAGTTTACAGTCTTGCAATTTGATCAACCATGTACACATCCTATATATGTACTAACAGCGTATTTTCATTGTTTACCAGCTATTATTTATTTGCAGATGAGCAGTAGGACTGTAAAACGGATCTAAAATATAAACCGGATTCTTGATATTGCAACTGCCAAATAATATATGTAACTGATTAGGAACTTTATTTTCCTGTAAGGCACTAACATAATGTCAGTGAATTATGAAATCTGTCCAAACGAGTTTTAGTTGATTCGTCGAGTGCTTCATGCACTGTAAGCAGGAAAAAAGCGCATTAGAATATGTGCAGTGTCTAGCACAGTGTCGAGTGTCAAGAAAAATCAAGCAACAAAGTGTGCCAAATAAAGTGTGTGAATAAATGAAATATTTAAAGTCATATTTAAAAGGCAGCATGCGGGTTTTATAAAACGTGTCACAATGTCAAAATTGCAACAAAAAATACACCTGTCACCTTTTACAGAGGTCTGTTTCCTCTCCACCTCTCTTTAGCATCAGTAACTATCAAGCAACAAAGTCTTCTACTTCTACTTATTACTCATCACTTATAATAATAATAACCATTATTATTATTATTATTATTATTATTATTATTATTATTATTATTATTATTATTATTATCGTCGTCGTCTCGTTGTTGTTACCATCATTGTCATCATTTATCAGGCAACATGAAACCCTCCAACCCCCCAACAAATATGTGTTAAAAATACATTTTGAGTAGGACTATATGTATGTATTTATGTATGTGATTTTAAGCATGTATAAAAGAAAATAATATAAAATAATATCATGTAATATAATATAATCGTTATACTGATAATATTATATTAATGTTTAATGTTGTAATGTTTTGTTTTTGTGCAAAGAAAAACCCTGCTGAAAGTGAAGTTCCTTTTAAATCCCATTTGTTTGTTGAAACATCTATTTTAATTCCTTCTCTAATTTATTCTTGCATAGCTCCTCTGAAATCTCTCCAGTCCTCCAAAGTTTATTTATCGGAAATCTGGCTAATTGGCTGTGGAAAAAGAAATCCCAGGAGACTGGTTTGCACCACCCTCACTGTAGCCTATATGTCTATCTACACATTTAGAGATAAATATTATAAACATGGGCTGTGGCAATTCCAGTATGTATATATAGGTCTTGTTTATTTGAAGTTGTGTGGGGTGTTTTTTGTTTGTTTGTTTGTTTGTTTGTTTGTTTTTTGTTTTTTTTGCTATACCTTTTTTATGTATTTACTAGTTCAGTTACTCGTTTAGTTCATAAAATGAAATTATCTTGCAAATGGCCTGAAATCTAAATGAATAAATTGGATGGTTGTGGTTACTTTGTAGGACGATCATGAAGACATTCGAGAATGATTTTGATGAGCAAGAACCACATTTACAGAACTTGTTGAAAATTCAAATAACACTTTAATATATATTCTGTTCTCATCATTGTCTACAAGAATACACATTTACAAGCCATAAATAACGTTTTCACAAATGAATGAGGAACAGTTCCTCCGTTTCATTTGGTTGAGATTCTCAGATTCAGATCAGCTGTATTTTTGGTCCATTTTCAAAGCCACCAAGCAGAGTTCGTCACATTCGTTTCTTCACATTTTTTTTTTTTTTTTACAAAATAATTACTAATAAACGTGACCACTAAATTAACGTAAAACGTCAACAAAAAAAAAGAGTCCAGAATACGTATACACAAAAAAGTCATTTTTACAAATGTACAAACACGTGAAAAGTTCCACTAGACTAGGATGAGTTCATGATGGGTCTCGAGTACACGCCTTGGTAATAGGACGAGTCCGCTCCTAAAGGCGAAGAGTCGAAGCCCGCTTTCGCTGCCATGGAGCCCATTGAGAGCGCGCCGGCCATCGGCGAGCTGTAGCCGTAGTGCATCACCTGCTCGTACGTTTTCAGGTCCATTTTGTGGTGATGCTGCTGCTCGGACGACATAAGGTTGTTGATGGAGAACGGGTGGTTGAAAGCGTAGTGATGATCTGGTTTCAAGTGCGCGTCGTGTGCGAGAACCGCGTGGTGCTGCGCCATTAGATGCTGCTGCTGCTGCTGCTGCTGCTGCTGCTGCTGTTGGTGGTGCTGGGAAACTGGTGAGGTGGCGCTGTGCTCCGGACTCATTCCCTGGTTCGACTTCAGGTCGGAAAGCGACCTTTTGTGCTCGCTGACGGAGGAGTTAGAGTGCGGAGACTCATTGCCGTTGCAGCTCTCAGAGCTGCTGTGTGAACCAGGTTCGGACGACTTCCGGCCAGATTCCTTGCTTGAAGATTTTTCGCACTTGAAGCGCTTCTGGCGCCGCAAGTAGCAGCCGTTCTCAAACATGTTGCCCGAGTCGGGGTGCAGGGTCCAGAACGAGCCCTTGCCGGGCTTATCGGGCGAGCGAGGCACTTTGACGAAGCAGTCATTGAAGGAGAGCGAGTGGCGGATGGAGTTCTGCCAGCGCTGCTGGTTCTGTCGGTAAAAGGGGAACAGGTCCATGATCCACTGGTAGATCTCGCTTAGGGTGAGCATCTTGCTTGGAGACTGCTGGATGGCCATGGTAATCAGGGAGATATATGAATACGGCGGCTTGGCGTGCGTGTAGCTCCTGCGGTACGTTTTTGGGTCGCGGGATCGGTTGATATTTGACTGGCTATACATGGGACTCATGGCATTCATGTTCGTATAGGATGTCAGGGCGTTCATGGAAGACGCTTGAGCCGTCATTGGGCTCATGCTTGGGCTGAGTGCAGCGCTCATACCCGTCATGGCCGGGCCCATACCCGCCATGGCACCTGCGCCCGGAGACATGCCTGTCATGGAGGGGCTCATGCCCGTGTTCACGTACGACATGTTCATGGTGTTTGCCGTAATATTCGCGGCTGTGCTCATTCCAGACATGCTCATATACGTGTTCATAGAGTTCATTCCCAGTCCCGTGTTCATGTTGCCGACCGAGGTGTAACACTAAAAAAAAGGGGAAATAAGTTTTTATTAAAGTCGGTCTTATTATAAATAGCAGTGATCTTTGAAAACAGGCATATCGATTCAAGCATGAAAATGTCATTTCATTTCAATCTCGTTTACGTTTTAAAATATTTTGTATTGGGGATTATTTCATTTAATGTTGAACTTAGAAGCTCAACAGAAATAATCTTTTTAAGCTAGTGCTAAAAATAAAATATGGGCAAAATTGTTCACCAAGCTAGACCACCACTTCGAAGTTAAACTAAATCTGAACATTCGTTTGTAATTAAATAAACTTTTCTTCTGAATTTGTGTTAAAATATTATTGCAGTATACATAAGGGTCCATGCCTGGAAGGAAGTTTGTATTTCGTATCAAGCCCAAGTTTTGTTAGGATAGTGCAGCGCACCGAGATGGGGGAGGATTTGGAGGCGCCTCAAGTCAATATTTGATCTCAAAGTTAATATTATCTCAGGGCTAATATTGAGTTGTATAAAACGAAATCGGCTTTCCATGAGGGAAAAAAAACTATAAACATATATATTTAGGGTAGTCTACCTACCTCAGGCTCTCCATAGTAGGTGCTCCAGTCCGCGTGTTCGTGTCCTTCCATTTTGACAGCCCCGAGCATCCTGAAGTTTCCGTTCAGTTTTTAGAGGGTTTCCCCAGACAACAGCGTCCTCGCCGGTGGCTGTTTGGGAACCACAAGGATCCTCGTGTTCTAGGCGCGCTCTCCTGTCAAGGGCTGGCGCATGTGTGCGCACTTGTGAGTGGGAGCGTGTATGTGTGTATGTATGTGTGAGTCAGCTGCAGGCGCGCTGACGGACGCTGAGAGGCGACTGCTGAAGACTGGAGTTCAAATGACGCCTGCTGCTGCGTGTTAGCGCTGTGATATAGCCGTGTGCGCCGGGCGAGCCTCCAATCCCTTCTTCACTCGGCCCTATTTGAATAATCTGCTCACACCTAGGCGCGAGACTTCGCCGCGTTGCCCCCCTAATGTACACCTGCGCCACTCCAAAAGAGCAAGCGTCCATATGAAAAGATTCATTATAAGCTAATCTTATTGTATTCCAACAGAAGGAAAAAAAGGGGGGGGGGGGGGGGTTAAAGTCACTTTATCACCTGCAGATAAAAAACTGACGTTACACCTAACCTTTAAATAGGCTTTATTCATGTTTTAACAATTGTTTAAATCACAGTCCGAAGTTTTTAAATCATCTAAACTGTTTCAGAAGAAACTGTCCTGCATAAACATAACATTTATCGTCATAGGTGTTTTTTATTCTTCTTGATAGGTGTTTTTTTTTCTTCCTAGGTGTCTCTTAAGAGATATTTGGTAGCTATTTAGTCCATATCTAGTGTATTATTTTACACAAAAAATTCGGTTAAGCAATGCACCTTTAAAAAGAAACACACACACAATACGCCTCTATATATATATATATATATATACATGTATATAACAGTTAAGTAACCAGAAGCTAATTGGGTGAGATGTGACAAGGTGAATGAAACTGTTCAAATCTTTTCCCAGTTGTTGGATTATAGGTTTGTTTACGCGCGTGCTAATGTATGGTAGTCTAATAACAGGACGAGATTTGCTAATGTAAGAGCTCACTCTTAGCACACAGGTCATCCGTGTTGATTCTGCAGCGCGCAGTGGCGCGATTTGATTGCCTTCACTAAACAAAGTAGCCTAACATTTATCCAAAGTGTTTGACTATCCACAAAATAGGCGAATCACACAGGCGAATGCTGATGCTCTTGTTGGTAGGGCAAATTGTGAAGACCCTTGAGTTTGACAAATTCAGTCTCACTTAGCCCGCTTATTAGTAAGAACAACAAAAGCTATTCCAAATGAGACATTTTACTTCAGCTCAGAGCTAATAATAGTGAGCAAAAGGGAAGGGATCAACATGTCAGAATATTCATTTGTTAATGTTTGAAATGTCTACAATCTGTTTCAGGACTCATCTTGGCCTATCATGTGTGCTTAAAGACTTACAAGTGATGCCACAGAGTTTGATGGCACCCCCTGTTGGTGACAGGATTTAGTTGCCTGCTTAATATCAAGTCACCTAAAATGTGTTTTTGCCGAATTGTTTGCTAAAACTAAGCAGCATGAGGACATAGGCTTTTCTACTCATGCATCTGATGCAATGTGGGCTCATTTTTGAATAACTTCCGCATGGCTTCTGAATAACGCATCAATGAGAGCATTAACATTAATGGCAAGGTGTTTGGCACGTGCCTGTGCAGCAGTGTTATCGTTCCGTATCTGTTTGATTGCGTATTTGCGTAGCGCAGGCGCACAAATGTCAATATAATCTCAGAGTTTATTTGGACCTATGTGTAATGTGTAAACGGCGCAGAGGGTGACGGACACTCAGACAGCGAAAAAAGTCAACCCCTAACAGCCTGCTTCTAGTTTGATAGACTGCCAGAGTCTCCTGATATCGTGGGCAACATATTTACCACTGTTTCAGAAATGTTCTTGTCATCTATATTTATATTTAATCTACATATATGAACGCTTCCCTTGTAATCCGTCTAAAATAACACTGTAGTAAAATCAGGCCAGTTGCCCAGAAAAAAATTCACTCAGACCTTACTAAATACATGAAGATGCACGTGTATACATGAATATATCTATATCCCAAAAACACACCAGACTATATGCTAGGTAGCATACAGACTTGACTGCCATATTACAGTTTAGTATATGTGGCTTTGGGCATAAATAGCTTAATTCACATTTTAGAATGAACCTTTTCCTGTGGATTAATATTTTTTAACTAGTACCAGTGTACTCTCTTCAGCATGAAAGCATTTCATAGAATATATAAAAGGGTACTTTACATATAGCCTACTTTAGGATCACATACACAACTAGTAACGTTTCTGTTACTTTTTATTTTAAATATATTTTTTACTTTTGTACTCAAACATTAAGAAATAATAAAGCACAATGTACAGACTGATATAGTGTAAATGATTGATTAATGGCATTCTGGCATGTTTAACATGACCATAGAATTCAGTCATATCTGCAGAATTAACATTTAAAACATTCACATACATATGGTGACTACTTCATGATCAGTGACCAGGTGTGTAGTATAGAGTACTTTTGGAATATTTTGCTTAAAGTTAATCATTCATGAAGGTGGTACAGATTGTGAGCACACTCAGTAGTGAAGGTCACTGTTTTGTATTTGATGAAAACGAAAAGGACTCTATGTTTGAGCAAACAGAGCACGTTGGAGTTATGGTCTATACTTTGTGCCTGATTTACTCTGAACCAGAGGCAGCATATTGCAGGTGATTCCAGCCTTAACTAGAGACTGCATGTGGAAGAGACTTAAGACAGCAGAGTGAATATCACCAAATCAAATTATTTAAGAAAATCAAATTATTTAAAAATAAATCACTTTCATTTATTTAGTTTAGTTTGTTTTTAAGGTATTGGTGGGTGTCCCGTCCCCCCCTATGCTTATATATACTGCAGCTAATACATAATCTATTTGAATGCTTTCTGTGTGTTGCAATGCAGTGGGTGATGTCTAAGTGATCCTACTCAAACTCATATATTAGGGCCTGTATTCTGAACAAATATTGCCTTGGGATCTCTAAACTCTGACCTGCATTCTCCCTATTGTAGACCTAAAATCATGATTCAGATCACAAAGAGGTCAGGTTATATTTAAGCTTCTAAAACCATTTGGCACGACCTTTCATGTAATGCAGGTTACATTTTTCAACAAAGCAACAAAAGTCCTCACAGGTTGGGGGTAAGTTCAAACTCAGCTTTTTGGAGGACCTCCAGCAGTATCAAAACCAGTCCAGAGATCAATGTTCAGAGCAAAAACCGAAATGCATTAGTGGCTATTTATATTTAAGTAGCGATTATATATGACGATTTTATTTGAAGTTTAGCTATGTGGTATGATACATCATTTTTGTTAATGTGTTTAAGTTTATATTGCAGATTGTAGGATGGTGGGTGATTGTAGAAATGTTTTGTCAAGTTACTCAGTTTTTTTTTGTAATAGTTTATATTCAACCTGAAATCTTGAAAGTTGAATTCCTCTGACACCTGTGATTCTACAGATTATCTGCACTGGTTCGGTGTATTTCTCACTGGCTTCTTACTGTCTTGGGAATCTTGCATCGTTTTATGCATATCAGGCTCTCAGTACAGGCTAGGTGGGAGGCGCAATTCAAATTCCCTGCTGTTATTTGCAGGAATGTGTTACTTAGAGTCTTCACTTTCAAAGCACAGCTTTCTGTGCTTTAAAACTTAAACAAACCTCGAATCAAGTTCCTGCTGTAAGGTTGCTTTGCTCTGTATCAGTGCTTTTACTCCTCTGTTTCTCCACCACAATAACAAAGGGCCAATGGGTTAAGCTTGTGATTCGTCAAAATATAATTAATAACTGCACCCTCTTTCTTCTGGAAGGTAAAGGAGAAGTGTTTGCTGTACAGGCCCTGTGGTGACAGTAAACATTCCGGAGCGGTGCAGGAGTTCGGCCTGGCTATTATTCAGCACAGCTGTGACAACGACAGTTGGCTGCAGGTTTGTGGCCGGCCAAAGCGTGTTTACCTGGAAATGAATCTCAAAAGTAGAGTGACGGGGAATGCACACAACCCTGACTGGATGGACGGAGGAAAATAGCTCAGGGCAGCCATTGAGGTGTCATTCACAGCCAGAGGGGTGGTGCAGAAGTTATTGCACAGAGGCCCATTGGGTCTGGGTGCAAACACTGGTGTAAATGGGCTAAGGATTTCCTCAAATACGCACCTTTTTGATATTGTGAAGTATTCGCTGGGGAATGCCCTGCATTACGGTCCTATGTGGTCTGTATCCAGGGGCGGCTGCAATACACTCCCCTTGTCATGCTAAAAAGACCTCAGTGTAGTCATGCATACCACAAACAAGGTGCCAATCCACATCCATTCCACATAGCATGACCAGGAAATGTGGAGCTGAAGTTACAAAATCAAGCAGCTCTTAATTGGAGCTTGATTGAACCTGATGGATGAAAGTTTGAAGGAAAAACAACATTAAAAGGGCCACAGGAGAAAGAGGAAGACTTGCGATACACTCAAGTTTAATACAGTTTAATTCTCTGCCATGTTTGACAAACTATTAGCACTCAGGCACAAAATGGTTTGGATTATATCCGTTATTTTAATCCATGCATTTTAATGTAAACCGCAGCAAAAGTGCAATATCATATAACCCTTCATTGTTATGCATCAACGAGGGAAACGCAAAGTCAACACACATTTTAATTACAAACTGAAAGCAATTAAATGTGATGGCAACCGTCAGTATGCTAATTAAGCTGTGTGCTCCGTTGGGAAGAAGAGTTCTTAAATATTACCACCATCAATCCCGATCCAGAAGCAGGAGCTGCCATCGTTCACACTCAGCTGACACATTTTCACTTCTCAGCTGTCACCTCTAAAGAAAACACAGGTCTGAGTGAAATTAATTCATTAGTGAAAGTCATTTAACTATGGTGACAGGAGTTAAGCTTGCTGTTAACAGAAGGTTAAAGTTATTTCTCTTTCTTTTCCTTTTTTAATAGGAGAAGGATGAAATCACTGAAACAGCGATTGCAATAGGGCCTGAAGGAATTAAATTACAGATAAACATGAGTTAATATCGAGTATGTTTATCAGTTGGTTTAAAATGTAGTATTTTGACACATATTTCCAAAATGATCATTATCTGTCTGATTTTAAATACAAAAAATTGATGGCTGAATGATATGTGCTGTGACAGAACATGTATGGGTTCAGTGTAGAAACATCATGCTAACAAAGTCCATATTAGGATTAACAACAGCTACATGCCATATCTGTTTAACATCCCTCCATCCATCCATCTTCAACAGCTTACTCCTTTTCAGGGTCACGGGGGAACCTGGAGCCTATCCCAGGGAGCATCAGGCACAAGGCGGGGTACACCCTGGACAGGGTGCCAGTCCATCGCAGGGCACAATCACATACACACTCACACGTGCTAGATAAATCTAGACAAAAATAATAGAATAAGCAAAACATTTCATATATAGATCATATAGAGTCATTCTGTCCCTATGGCTGGACCTCGGAATAGAACATTACAGACCTGATGCATCTTTTGCACTTTCACCTACATCTGGACAAGTTTATGTTTAGCTTAGGAAATGTTCTTTTGCCATTTTCCCCTAAAATGAGTCAACAAAATGGCAATGGCAACAGTTTATTACCTACTTCAAGGATGTATGCACCCTGGAGGCAGATTAAGGAGAGGTGGACGGTCAATACTATCCATCTCACCCCCTGCCCCCCTTTTTTTTAATTTTTAATTTCTTTCTTTTCTTTGATTCTGTATGGATTTATGAAAATAACACGAAACATATGTAATTGAATTACATGTACATGAATCATAAATAAATTAATCATATGTAAAAAAAAAAAAAAAAAAAAAAAGGAAATGTTCTTTTTCCAACATGGTCTTACGGTTACAAACTGAACAATTGAATGTAAATGAAAAGTTAAGAAGGTTAAAGCTATTTAAGAGGGTTTTCTTTTTTTATTTAATTTATATGATAAGAACAACATCTGGTTACTTGTTTGAATTACTAGATTTGTCATGTGATAAGGTTCTTCTCTCAAGCAATGTTTTTTGATTTTTTAACAATAGTTAAGTACACTATTATTCTCCATCCATGTATTTATTTATTAAGAATCTAACAACTGTAGATTTGAACTTTAAAAAAAATCTAATCTTTCCAGTACACAATGCCTAAAATATTGTTCAAATCTTCAAATAGTCCTATCTCTGATTTCTAGGTTCTCTTAAGAATCTGCTCACGTCTGTTCTACATCAGTCAAAAGACATTTCACTGTTACCCATTTTCCATTGTTCCTTATATTTGTTCTTCAGCTGGCTTATCTGCAGCCTGATGGAGTGGTGGCAAGTTTAGGATTACTGCAGTCACCATGACTGCTGACCTGCGTCTGCATCGCTCAGGCACACCCAAGACCATCCATCTGGCAGTTCCTAAAACATGCTCTTTCCTTGCAAAACCAGAGATCATTTTATTTAGCAGTTCTGCTTATTATATTGCATGTGCTGATTTATTTGAGTCCTGTTTTTTTCTATTAAAAAAAAAATTCATCTAGGTCACTGACTGGAATTCTATAGATCACTGACTGGAATCTCAATGCCTCTCCTGATGACACATCCATATGTAGATGTCCAGTTTGTTAAGTTCACTGAAAAGCAGCAGGGGAGCGCAAGACATCCTCATTCCTCTTGCCATCCCAGCCTGTAATTCCCAAAGGACTCTCAGCCAGTCGGCACATCCCATCAGTGACCAATCTGTGTTTACTTACTCGTGAAAACCCTTGGCAGGGGAGCCTATGAATTTAGGCTCAGTTTTACAAGCCCTGACAGCTAACAAGCTAGCCTGCTAACAAGGAGTCTCCAGTGATGCTGGCCACTCAACAGATTAGCACCTCATCAGCCTCCTGTGGCTACGGACAAATATGGCCTTCCCACCCATAAAATACAATAGGACAGTCAGCGATAAACAGCGCCTCAGTAGGGGTCCAGCTCCCCCATACTAAACTTCCTGGCCCTTCCCCTTCTCTTAGGCTCACAGCTGCTAAAGGCACCCGACCCTGCTTCAGTCCCAGGCTTCAATTGCAGAGTCATGTGTATTTCAGGTGAGCAAATATTGCCACTTGTTTGAGAGTTCAGTGCCTGCTCCTTTCAGAGGTTGCGTATTGCAGTCACTCAAAGGAAGTAGGTGTGAGGACATGGGAGCTCCTCTCAACACAGCTGGAGCTGTTCAATCTGTCCAACCATACACAGCATCCTATACAGCAGCCTCTTTGTAGTACAGGCAAGGATTTCCCTTCCTCCATACACCTTGCCTTCTTAAATTCCTTCAGATACAACATTGCTATTGTGTATTTATTTCTTTTACTTGTGACAGCTAGTAAAGGAGAATTGATCTTGCCAAGCACTTGCTATTTTTGAAGGACTATTGTCTGCAATATGCATTTACAAGGGGTGTCAACAGCCCATCATGACATTAAACTCTCACCTGGGCCTTAATGTGGAGAAAACAATTGGAAGACAAACTGACCTTGTGTTCCACATGATTTCACATTAGATAAATGGTGGATGCTGACAGCCTACCTCTGTTTACTGTCATTAATGGAGATGTGTATCAAAAGTGAGAGTTTTTATAAGATTTTATAAATCACTAAAGTGCACTGAAATTATGCTCTATAAAATCACTGTGGCTTTTCTCCAATAAAAATAAATATCATGAATAGTTCAGTGATTTCAAGTAAATAATAAATAATTATATGAAAATAAACCGAAATGATAAAAAAAAAAAAAAAAAAAAAAAAAAAAAA
>JAFFST010051029.1:136006-161049 GCA_022414735.1 Noturus placidus | reverse complement strand
GTTAAATATTCTTCCTTTAATTAATAACAATTAAATGAAGCTTTTACACCAGGAAGCCAGTGCACAACAGGCTTGTTTCGGAGTTTCCGAGTCTGCAGTAGTGCATTTCACTCAGACTTAAGTGTTAAAGGTGCCCAGCTGGAGTGGAACTGCCTCAAGAGTCAATCAAAGGAGGCAGTAGGCAGCTCTAGTGGGGGTTCTCCATGAAATAGATCCAGCACCACTGCAAATAGCTCTCACCCATCCCAAATCAATCTGCTGCCTGAGCTCGTTTGCTTTTTGTGTGTTTGCTTGTTTGTTGGCTTGTTTGTTTGCCGTAATTCCTGTCGGTAGAGACCGACTCAAGGAGGATACATCACACAGACCACCCCAGAGCTGACAGGGGACTGCAACCTGATCTGCTGTTCTTGGCCAGACTGGAAGCAGACAGCACCTGACTGTGCACGTCTACAGCTTCTTACAGTGCTGAGAGAGAGAGAGAGAGAGAGAGAGAGAGAGAGAGAGAGAGAGAGAGAGAGAGAGAGGGTCTAGGTGATTAGGATAGCAAAATCTACATTATATACATATCTACATGTACATTATCTACATAAAATCTGTAATTATAATCAATATTATATTGTACTGAACACGTGTCTAAGTTAGTAAAGGGATTTAAATAAGTATATACATATTTAAAAAATACTTAACGCCATGTGTGATAAATGAAATGTTATGGCGCTGACAATGAGTCTATATCAGGCCCATAATGCCACCTAGTGGTGAAAAGGAAAGCTGCATCACTGAGCTAGCAGTTTTAGGCACTTAGTACCTTAAGACAGGAACGATGTACTTTTGAAACTTGCTCAGCGGATAGTCTTTCTATATGTTGTTTCTAAGAGAATATAGCCTAATGTAGCCTAGTGTTATATTCAATTAAATATATAGGCCTAATGAGTTTCTGTTGTATTTATTGTAGTTTCTTTTCCTTTCCTAAGTTCTCTTTCTTTCTTTCTTTCTTTATTTATTTATTTATTTATTTATTTATTTATTTCCCTCTTCTTCATATTATTATTATTAGTATTATTATCACAGTTTTATTTAATTTTTTTTAATTGCACCTTCATGTGAAGTTTTACTTCATTATGGGACTCTACACCAGTTGTCTCTCCAGAGTTGGACCAAGTTCCTCTATATAAAATCGCATACATCTCAAAGAAACAGGCCAGAAGCCTGCTGAACATCTGGACTTCATCAGCCATATTTTCACAATATGTGCATTTTGAACCAACTTGATCTCTGCATTTCTCCATAATCTCTCCAAATTTAAATGCCAAGTTTTATATCACACATGAGGCTCAATCCACAGTAGTAAATCTTTGCACAAAATCACATGCCTGTGCTCATGGTTACTTTTATTTTCCTGTATGATCCGTTCAGTTGTTCATGTAGGATTTGCACAGTTCACTTTCACCACTTTTCATCACTTTTTGCTGATTTGATTTGCGTTTGATTAATCACACCAGCCTGTTTACACAGAACCCTTGTCTCAAATCCTATTTGAGAATTTATTATATATATTTTTTTTTTTCATGTGAGATTGCTCCTTACTCCTGATCTATAACCAGGGCAGTCATGTCCGTCTCCTTATCTAAATGGTCTATGATAAAACTCAGACTTCTCCTCACTTCACAAGCTCGGGTAATGGAATGGGCTGAGAGCCAATTTGTCTGCCAGGTTTTCCTCTCTTCTGAAGATGAGCACTTATCAGCAGACCACGTGGCATGGTCCACATCTTTAAGCCATTTGAAGAGAGAACAGATAAAGCAGCTCATTCTGCGTTCAGGCTCAGGGGGATCTTTCTGAGACCCTCTTCAAGTGCTTCTGAATCCACAATCCTTTAATTTAATCTTACAGATGTGTGGAACTTCACTCTTTTAATTTGTTTGATTCAAACAAACTGCTGAATTCCTCTAACTATGTTAAATAGTTTGAAATATAGAACAAATTCTTTAAAAAAAAAAACCCAAAAAACATTGTGATAATAATAATAATAATAATAATAATAATAATAATAATAATAATGCTATTATTATTATTATTAGTAGTAGTAGTAGTAGTAGTAGTAGTAGTAGTAGTAGTAGTAGTATATGGTTCTGTATTTCATTCATTCATCCCAGTAGAACCTTGTAAATCTATGGTTCGCAATTATGATTGAAGAGGTTATAAAAAAGCTGTTTTCTATCTGATAATAAATTTGGTTTAGGAAAATAACCTCAACATGCACATGTATGTTCATGAGCAGTGAATATATTCTTCTCTCTCTCTAATTACTCCTCAGTGTTTGGGGTGGGCCAAGCTGCCTGATGGCCAGTGGTTACACAATTGTATCCAGCTGCTGCTAACTGCATGTGACGTGTGCTGCCGCTGTTACTGAGTAGTGAACCTAACCCAGCATGCATGCTGACACGCACACAGCACATGCCAGCATCATATACCATACCTCAGAAACCAAAGAAGTGCTCTTAAAATGTGTGGTCTGGTGGCAGCAAAGACCAAGAATTCTTAATTACATAACCTAACCAACAAGTCAGCCATACAACTATAGGGACTAGACATAAACGCAGAAACATCTAGGATTCAGTGTACACAGTACTTCAGAAATATATTTCTGAAGGTAAACATGACATTTCTGAACTTTGGCTCAGAGATAACTGATCATTCCTCAAAGAAAATTGCTCCAGTTTCATGAGGAATGAAGAAGCCACTTTGCCCTCCAGAGTTTTTCCTACAGATTTGCTGATGTTTAGATCTGGTAATTGGTGAAGTGATTGAAGACTTTGGACTTCAAAATGTACTGTTCGGGAAAATAGTCTAGAATGTTTTTGCCAGTGTGCATGAAGGAATTATCATGCTGTAATACTGAAACATCAACCTCAGTGTGTTACATGAATATTGGACTTAATTGAATGGTAGAACTTCCAATACATGACAGTTCTTTATGTACATACAGTACTGTGCAAAAGTCTTAGGCACATGCAAAGAAAATGCTGTAGAGCAAAGATGCATTCAAAATAATAAAATTAAATATTTCTACATTAATGAATATACTATAAAGAGCAGTAAACAGTAATAAATTAAAGAAACTCAATATTTGGTTTGATGACCCTTTGTTTAAAAAAAAAAGTACAGTTAGTGTAGTTTCATAAGGAAATGAGCTGTAAGTTTTATTGAGCATCTTGCAGAATGAGGCACAGTTCTTTTGGAGACTCTGACTGTCACACTTGCTTCTTCTTATTTTTGCAGTAAAACCCAGCAGCCTTCATTATAATTTTGTCTGAAAAGTGTCTCTTATGTAATATGCTGCTTTCTTAACTGACACGCAAACATTTTTCTGTAACATTTCATTTTGTGCTGGAAATATATTGTCTTGAAATCTAAAATGTTTTTTGTACTGACTCGATAATGTAGAAGTCATAAAATAAAAATCAAAAAGTTTGTACTAAAAAATAGGGTGCCTAAGACTTTTGCACAGTGTATGCTAACTCTCCATTCATCCATCCACCTTCTACCGCTTACTCCTTTATCGGGGTCACAGGGAACCTGGAGCCTAACCCAGGAAGCATCGGGCACAAGGCGGGGTACACCCTGGACAGGGTGCCAGTCCATCGCAGGGCACAATCACATACACACTCACACACCCATTCATACACTACGGACACTTTAACACACCAATCAGCCTACCATGCATGTCTTTGGACTGGGGGAGGAAACCGGAGTACCCGGAGGAAACCCCCGACACACGGGGAGAACATGCAAACTCCACACACACAGAGACCTGGTGGGACTCAAACGCTAACCACTAAGCCACCGTGTGCCCTGTATGCTAACTCTGTATTAACATATGATGTCTATAGATGAGTCAAATGCTAATTTACTAATTTAACTCGGGTATGCAGAGGTACATAATGTATTCATATGTGACTCACGTAAAGCACACATGCTACTATGCAAAAGTGCTAGTGAATTGTCTGTAACCAATAGGTTATTGTTTTTAAAAATTGAAATTGCGGCTTAAAAATACAAACGTAAAATTATATGACAATAACTAATAACTGAAGATTATGAATAGTTAAGATTAAAGAAATCTAGTTTCAGGGCCATAAACATTTATAACATACAGGTGAGAGTTTCAATCATGAAATGCGAACTGGTATAATCATTTAATGTGATGAATGTCATACATAACATTTTAGCTTTATTATTATTATTATTATTATTATTATTATGATTATTACTACTATACATGAATATAGACCCAAAGGAGACCCAAAGGCTGTTGTTATGGGTCCTAACCTAAGCTTGTGATGTTGAAAAAGGATGAGGATAACATCAGCTCATATCATTTTCACCCCACTGCTCTGTGGTCCAGGTTCTGTGCATCAAAGTTCCTGAGTATTGGTGGTTTACAAACTGGTTGTTCTGAGGTAGTAGTTTTGTAGTTATCTATAGTTATAAAAATCAGTGCTTTCATCATTTGCTAGATTTGTTCCGTGGCATGTTAAATAAGTGGAACAAGTGACTGAATTTTGTCACTTGAATTTCAGACACAAATATTTATCCTCTTTGGAATACTGTCAGTTGCCTCATGCTGCTTTAACTTGTTAAACCAGAGACGGTCAGGCCTCTCGAGTTCTTCCACACCAACCCTGACAAACCATGTCTTCATGGGGCTCGCTTTGTGTACAGGGGCATCGTCATGCTGGGACATGTTTGGGTGCCTTAGTTCCAGTGAAGGGAAGACATCCTATACAATTGTGTGTTTCCAGCTTTGTGGCAACAGTTTGGGGAAGATCCACATGTGGGTGCGATGGTCAGGTGTCCACATGCCTTTGGCCAAAGAGTGTTTTTCATCCCTAAATCATGAAAAAAAGACCCCACACATGAAGTAGTGCATTTAATTCTTTATGTACTAAAATATACAAAACACTCACACCTGCCAATCCAGTGGCAACATGAAGTAATGATTATATGGATCCAGAGGAGCAAACATGACCTCCACTCCCAGACAAAGTGATGAAAAATTTCCATCTCATGCAAACTTTAAAAGCAGTCAAATTGATCTGCTCATAATGGCTCCTTATTCTGAACTATGGCAAACCTTGAGAACAGAGTGTGTACTGTAAACCCAATTATAATCAATAAATAATTGAACTTGAACATTTATAGGCAAATATTAGCTGCTCACCATAATGCATATCTTCCATCCCATATAGTGCACACAGAAGGTGAGTTTGTACATATGTACTTATATCGTACTGATCTTAGTGAAAACAGCTGACTACTGAAGTCAATTCAGTATTTATGGCTGAAATGGATCATTTCTTCTCCTATGTTTCTCCTTTCTCTTATGTTACATGTTGGTTCTTCTGGCATACAGCCCACATGAAAAAGAAATACAATACTGCTGTCAAACCATGATCTCATGCCATTATTAGATATTTTTTTGATGTGTTTAACAAATGTGTAATAATGTATTGTAGTGCTATTTCAAGTCAGTTTGACTGCCTGAGCAACATACATACGTTCTACAAATGGAAGTCTAAAAAAACAAGAAGGAACAACAGTAACTGCCTAATCTGAAAAAGTAAAAAAAAAAAAAAAAAAAAAAAAAAAAAAAAAAAAAAAAGTAAAAAAAAAAAGGGGCATGCAGGCCATATTTGAGGTTTTAAGCATCTTCCATTCTCTACACAAAAAACCTCTTTTTATAGTCTTCTTTGTGTACTTCTTTTTCACAAATGTTGTGAAGAAACCTATGGCTCTACTTCACATAGTGTACTTCACTATGGTTCTACTTCACTTTTTAGTGAACCATCCTAACATCTTCCAGTTATAGAACAAAAGGTTATTTGTGTTATAGGCAACTTGAACTTAGCCTTCGAATAAGTCAAATTCATTATAGCACCATTCCTCTCTCTCCTTTATATGTAACGTCACCTAAGCCCTTTTGCCTTTCCTCGAATTAGGAATATTACTGTAAAACTGCTAACACTAAATCTGTACATAAGATAAACAGATCTGCACCTTCAGATGTAGCATAGACAGGGCTAGAGGGCAGATTGCATAACCACAAAATACTGACATTTAAGGCTTCTACTAGGATTAGAAGAAAAACAATCTGCATCATAAATGGTCTTGACTGTAACACCCGGAAAAACCAAGGCCTCACACTGCTGTGTGCTTTTGTAACACTTTGCCCCTTCACAAATCCCCTAATATCCTGCCTCTGCCTCAGCAGAGTGCTGTATTCACTCTAGCTGCAGGTCCTTATGGGGCTAGCGCCTTCTGGTGAGAGTCTGACACTGTCCTCCTTCACAGATTTAGTCCATAATAAATCTAGGGGTCTTCATCCATGTCGTCTAGGTTCGGAGCCATGATGAAGTGTTTGGGGTAGACCAGACTGTGCTCATCAGCAAACTCCTCCCAGCGTGCATCATCGCTCTCGTGGGTAATGTAGCGCTCGCCTCGCCGGGTCTCGAACTCCCGCAGGTCTAGCCATGTCTGGTAGTCCTGAGAAAGCAGGGATATGCTTACATAAGCAAACAAGGCTTCAAGACCTTTATTGGGAATGTGGAGGTATCACAGTAATGCCACACTATGCACTGTGCTGGCTAACCTGGAACCATGGATGACTGAGGGACTTGTCCACACTGTACCGCTTCCTCATCTTCACTTGAAGAAGGTTGTTGATGAGATCTGTGGCTGTGGGTTAATACAAAGTTCAAACTGTGAAATAGGTTTCAAGAGCAAATAATTTGTATATTCTACAGAAAAAAAACCCTGTAAGAATCAGCTACTCAGCATATTATTATACTAGCCTAATTAACATGGCACAGTATATTGAAATATCATGTCAATCCAAAGTTATAAACTAAAGATTATTTTAAGACATCTTTTACTGGTTAATTCAGGTCAACGCTTTAAAGATCATGGTGTAGAGTTTGCCATTTCTGAAGGTTATTAATGTGACACACTGCACCATTAAAATCTCCACTATCAATTTCAAGTGTGTATTTCTACATAACCACTTCCTCAGGCTGCTTGCACATGCTTTATATCAATCACATCATCTCAATTTAATATAAAGAACATTTCATCTCCAATATGAATGTAATTAAGATCCTACATTAAGATGAACTGTCAATAATAACATGTGATTTAATGTCACCAACATAAAGGAAATGGACAGCAGTTTTACAGCAAAGATATTGTCTGTCTTTTTTTGTTGTTGTTGCATCCTCTTTAAACCGAGCCTCAGCACTACATGCACATGTGCCATTTGTGACCTGAACTGACTAAATGTAATAAATGCCAAGCTGATATCAAAATGTCAAATGAGTAATACCCTGAATTTCGTTATGAAGAATTTAAGGACTAAATAAGATCATGAAAATGGAGTTATGATGAATGCAATTTCCTGGTGCAAACTGTAATGAGATTTAAAATAACTGTTGGGAATGTAAAGAAATAGAAAACTCAGAAACAGAAGCACAGAAGTACAACGTCTGAGGTGGGTAGTGAAGTGACTCATTAGAGCTGAAATGTCTGAGATTGTGGTAGCATAGACAGACATGGGGGTGAGAAGCATCACCATGTCTGATAAATACTTTGCATCTACTGTATGGTTTTGGGTTTTAAATACAGCCCACTAACCTTGATATTAATGTTATAAACAGACACTCAGTCATTTATACGTAATACATGTTTTGTATTAATACTAATGTTGGGCAAAACCTCTGTAATTTAATCTGATTTATTCAGCAACAATATTATATAGCAAACCACTATTTGTAAAATAAATAAATAAATAAATCTCTTGTCTAGACAACTATGTTACTGTGTAAGATGTTGAAGTAAAATATTGATTCTAGTGTGGCTAAAACAATGACTAAAAATGTCCTTGTCCTTTATTAATGAGCTAAATGATGAGGTTATAACATCAAGCTTACCACACATTTTAACCAGAATACAGTGCAGAGGAATTCCTTGGGGCCCCATCTTTTGTTTATGAGGATAATATCTGGGGCTATTATGTTTTCCAAGATCCAATGTATATTTTATTATATGTGCTTAAGCATTGTCATTCTATTATTTTCCAAAACATTAACAGGGCTGAAATCTTATTTGAATTATTATTATTTTTTAATTATTATTATTATTATACTTTTCCAGGATTTCCAGCACAGTAAGAACTCTAATCCATCTAATTTTATATATTCTTTAATACTATAATTCTTTAATAAGTATTATTTAATACTTTTAAATATTGAACAAATATTTAGTATGTAATATAATTTGTGTATATAATCTGTAGTATTTAAATTTATGGTTCTTTTAATGCCATGACTACATCAATGGCTATTTTCGTGGCTAGATCAAGGTAAGTAAAACAGCACATTCAATCAGATCTTATAATATAACAACAATAAAATCTTAATAAAAACATTTCAACATCAACAACAAAAACTATATAAGATCCTTCAATTTAATATTTGAGAAAAAAAACATTTCTAAATTTTTTCCTGGTGAGATATTTTGGGAGACTTCCAGAGAAGTATTTTCTGAATAGAAACATTGTCTAGTATGGTTCAGAACAGGATAGTCCAGTAAAATATTCTTAACAGTCATTCTTATCTAACAGAGATCACATGGTAAATGGCACACTTATATAACGCTTTTATCCAAAGCGCTTTACACTGTGTCTTATTCACCAATTCACACACACTAATGGTAGAAGAGCTGCCATGCAAGGCACTAAATTGCCATCGGGGGCAACTTGGGGTTATTTTTAGATCTTCCAAGGACACTTCGGCATGTAGAGTCATCCGGGCCGGGAATCGAACCACCAACCCTAAATAAATCTCTTGTCTAGTGGACAAGCCGCTCTACCGACTGAGCCACAGCCGCCCACATGTTAGTGGTTCTTCAACACGTAATAAGAACTTGAATGGCAAATGTGTCTGATTGTGTCTAAATTCAAAGGGGAAATGAAGGAAAGGAAGTATCTTTCATTTATAACAGGGTTAAGTTTGTGTAGTTTGTTAAATGCACACTGATCCCATTCCATTTTCCACTTTTTTTTATGTACAACCTTATTATAGGTTTGAGATCTGATGGTGGGATTTGACAAGCAGTAATTCTCAGTTTGAGGGCTTCCTTAGAAGCAGTGTCTGCTTGTTGGTTACCTGTCAGCCCAATATGGCCTGGTATCCAACAGAACTGTAGTATTTGAAAATGTATTTAATGTAATTTAATATTTGTGATGTATTTATTGTAATTTATGTAATGTAATTTAACGTAGTTTATGTATGTAATGTAATTTAATATTTTTAGTCACCTCAGCATATCAGCAGGTAGAATACATTATTTTCTTACCTTCTGTGGATATCTCCTTCCAAGGCATTGGTGGATACATAAAGGCTGCGTTCTGGATCTGATCATTAATATCTTCATCCTCGTTAAAGGGGAAGGTACCACTCAGGCTGACGTAGATGATAACACCCACTGACCACATGTCCAATGAGCGGTTATAACCTTTACTACGAAGAACTTCGGGAGCCAGATACGCTGGAGTTCCCACCACTGAGCGACGGAATGACTTCTCACCAATTATGCGAGCAAAACCAAAGTCACACAGTTTTACCTGCAGGCAAAATTTACAGTCATGAGTCTGATAGAGTTTTTGGTGCATAAAACTCTATAATTGCAGAGGTGGGTAGTAATGAACTTTGCTTAGTTCGTGATATTTACTTGAGTAACTTTTTGAAAAAATATCTAACTGTTAAATGTTCATGAATATAGTAGTTTTAATAATTAGTTCAATATTAGTTTGCGAGTCTCACGATACGCTGCAGTGGTCTGAATGCGGACGCAACATCCGCTCACTTTTTTAGCAGCCCAGTCCTGGAAGACAATACCCGAAGAGGGGGAAAAAGTGAGCATGTCAATTGAGGAAGGACATACATACACACACAAACATGCTAACGCAAACATACCAACACACACACACACGCAAACTCTCTCTCTCTAGGCACACGTTTTCTTCTGTTCTGTTCCATTGTCTGACAGGTTTGTGTTGTTTACATGTTGTGAAAATAAAGGCAGTAAACTGTTGGGAAAATGTTAGTTTTCTGGTGTGTGTGTTCTCCTCTCCATGCTGTGGGGGTTTCCTCCGGGTACTCCGGTTTCCTCCCCCAGTCAAAAGACATGCATGGTAGGCAGATTGGCATGTCCAAAGTGTCCGTAGTGTATGAATGGGTATGTGAATCATTGCTCCAGGGGGCCATCTTCAGTCGTCTTGACTCAGTCTTGCCACTGGAGAGAGTGAGGCCGATGCTGCACAAGACTTTCTCACTATATTCCGATTCACGAGCAAGTCGAGTCCCAGTTTGTGTTCTCCATCATGGAGGCGGAAATGGAAACTTCGGTCTTCATCAAAATTGATGGACGAACTCCTGTGTGTGTGCGTATTATTTTACCCATCAAAGGACTGGGATATGCTGCTTCATTTTGAACCCTTAGAGTTCTCCATGTAGTCTGAGATTCTTGCTACTTGAGTAGACTTCTCATTGGATACTTTATTACTCTGACTCAAGTAATTACTAACATTATTACTCTTACTGTTACCTGAGTAATTATGTTTACAAATAGTTTTACTTGCAGTTTAGTAAATGTTTTGGCTACTCTACCCACCTCTGTATAATGGCAAACGTGTGACAAGTTTCTTACCTGAGGAAAAGGCTCTGCAGAGGCCAGGAGCACATTCTCTGGCTTCAGATCACAATGAACAATGTTTTTGAAATGGAGATGCCTCAAAGCTACCAGAATCTATAACCAGAAATGAAACAATGACATATATTAAGCCTTATATTAAACTGTAGTCACATTTACAAGATGACAGTCACATATTTGGTGATGCATGCTGAGAACATGTGCTAGTTAAATCAAGCTGAATGAAATTCACTATTTATTTTCAGTGAAATATACACCATCATGCACAGTCAGGGGCCTCTGGCCACATCAGATCTGTGTGTGGTTGCTAATTGGAGGCTGCAGATCCATAGCTAATAGATGAGCCCCTGTTATTCCAGCCCCCAAGGGGCCTCTCGGTTCTAATCATCCCACAGACTCAAGCAGTGGAGCACTTCAGCTTCCTGATGAGATCCAGACTTCTTTACACACAGCCCCCATTCAAAACACCACATCCATCAGAATAAACACAGTCCAGAGAAGAAGAATGAAGGGTCCTGAACAGAAATGGATGAGTCAGATAAAAAGCGTTAACCTGTGTGACGAGGAACTTGGTGATACGTTCAGGCAGTCTGCTCTTTTCGCTGGACAGGATCATCTCCAACATGTCCCCATGCAGCTTCTCCATGACAACAAACACTCGCTCCGGGGTCTCAAACATGCACTCCAAATTAACAATACCAGGATGCTGCAGGTTCTTCATGGTAAAAAAGGGAAAGGCAGTTATAACCAGCCTTGATATAGTACTGTATGCTTCTCCAGTCTCATCAGGCTGTGATGGTCCCACCTGTAAAATGGCTACTTCATTCCTCAGCTGGCTTTCTTGTTTGGTAGGGAACCTCATTTTGTCTATCACCTTTATTGCTACATCTCTGCCTGTCTTTCTGTGCTTCCCTTTTAACAGAAAGAGGTTTATTTGTTCAGGTGGTGCTTGTTTATAAACTGCAAAAGCAAATACAATGCTATCTAAGAAAAAATAATAAATAATTCACAACAGTACCTCCATATACAATGCCAAACTGGCCTGATCCCAAAACCTCATCAGCAAAGATCTGGTAAACAGAGCTGATATCCTAAAAACAAGTGGAAAATAAATCCATATTTAAATCCAGTATTTTTAGTTGGTATTGTGTGTCTAACAAAATGTGGTTGTTTTACAGAAAATGCAGAAGTGTCACTTTGGTTGTAGTGATGATGATAATAATAATGTGTGAAAACCCACTATGGTAAAGACTCACCACATTCTCCTGGATTTGACTGTTAGATACAGAAATGCTCATGGACAGTTCCTCTGAAGAGACAGAACAGTAAAGATAATTCATACAAATTCACTTTTATAGATTATCTTTACATAAGGTACAATCACCAAAAATAATTCATTGAGCAGAGAACAATGTACACAAATCTGAAGTGACCAAACCAAGGAGTAATAAAGGATGAGGAAGTATCTGATAAAAATGTGCCATGTATAATTTCTCAAGTGTAAAACACAGATTAAAGGCATTGATTGAAGAATTGATCTTTCCGCAATTACAGCTCCTCAGTTTTCCATGCATTTTCCTTCCCAAAATGGGCACTCATTGCCTAGCAAGGATTACCGTCAATTCCATGTTAGTCATAAACAATATCTGATTACATCGTCCTACTACTCTAATTCATTGTTCTTCTCATGGATTATAGTCAATTAATTAAGATGATAATATGATGAAAAGTGCAATATAAGTAATAATAATAGCAACAACAATAATAATAGTTGTAATTATTATTATTATTATTATTATTACATTGACACAATCCTAATCATGCCTTAAGGATTTAAATGAATGTACTCACTGTGGTCCTTGCCCTGACCAGCAGCAGCACCCACACTTGGCTGAGGTGTAACCGGAACAGGCATGAGGGCTTGGCGAATGGCCATCTCCCAACCCTGCGCCACCTCCAGCCCCACGCCAGAGGCAGCCAGCATGGGGTTGTGTATATGAAGATGGGGGCCACCAGTGTTCTCCCCGACATAATAGACCATAGTAGCAGTGATAATCTCAAAGCAGTGTGGATTACCCCCCATAGCAAGACTACTGAAATCCCGTGCTGCCTCCACCTGCAGGATCTCAGACAGAGGAATCTCCTGTAGGTGAAACAAAAACAGTGAAGGAAACTTCAAGTACCAACTGCCTGACAATGATTGAATAAATGAATGAATGAATATCATAGTTCTCACTTGAGAGAACTATAAACCTCCTTTTCACACACTCTCAAGTAAATGAGCACTACAGCTAGATGTGATAATATGAGATACAGCACATAAATATCACAATCAGTAGCAAGAGAGTCAATGTCCACTACTGATCACAACTACTGCCAGGATGCTCAAGAGAGGTTAGATTAGTACAAACAGCATGTCTCCTGTAGCCTCCAGCCAAACCCATACCATACCTTAAGCTCTTTAGAATAGAGTGCAGGTTTTGAGATCACACAATCCAGGGTCTTCATTTTATCCAAGAATGTCCTCTCAGAACGAGCTCATGTGCTTCATATCCTTTCTGAGAGTTTAAAGTAAAATAAAGTAAGCTGGTTTCTGATGGCATTTGCTTTTGTCCTCCCACTTTACTCAAACGAAAGAGTGAAACAGTAGCTGTGACCAATAGCAGCTTCCTCTGAGCTTCACATCAAGTGTCTGTGGTTAGAGGGTGGACCACATGACCCAGCCCACTGAGGAGCTCCATGATTACAAGGCAGCAAACCGAAAGTCTTCATGACTTCATGCTGTTCAGTATGTATGTGTGTGCGGCGCGTGTGTGTGTGAGGCCATGCTACCACTGTGCTGTGGATGGCCACTACATGGTAAAAGGGGGTGGTCTGGTTGAAGAACGGTTATGTGGAGACAGGATTGAAGTCCCCATAGGCCATAAAAGAGGTGGGGAAACCAAAAGTACAGGGATTCTGTCTTCAAAAGAGCATGGTATAATTTCTAAATGTATAAAACAGACGCAGTCTTACAGCTCGTGACACATGATCACCAGAGCATATGAGGTGAACCTAAGTAAGAAAAAAACAAAAAAACAAAAAAAAAACAGTGATGACTAAATCAAAAAGCAGAAAGTGCTATAACCAAAAGTGAACAATCAGCATCTTTTGGCTCAATCAGTTGAACACAGGTGGCCGGTTTCATTACATCAATTCGGGGAAAGCACTGTGTAGGAAATACCTAAAATACAAAGGGCCTGGGCTCAAATACAAAAATATTAGGAGGAGCTGCTTCATTCACTAAACATTTGCTCTTAGAATAATCTATAAGATTACTCTTCCAAAAAAAAACGTTCATTCAAGTATATAGAAAGTGTATCCATATTTACTACAAGTACACTAGTGAACACAAATAAAAGTGTACTAAATAAAAAATGACAATATACTTAGTGTTTAGTTTTGATATACTAGCATGTCTAAAGAAGAGAAATAAACTAGGTCCCAAGAAAGTTAGTAAGTAAATTTAATTTTAGGTGAAAAATACAGTAGTCACTTATTCCTGATTGTATTAATAGTCAGATCTTATTAGCTAAGATGTTATTTAAGCACAATTTGTTCCAGTATACAATTTTATTAAGCATTTTCATTTGTATCTGTAGGAGAGAGGTCAATTCTATTTTATTCAGTTTCAGCTGATAAACATTTCTTGTCTGTCTCATGAAACTAACCAGTGAAATAGGGAACAAATTATCGAAGAGTAGCAAAGCGGTAAGTAGTTTTGCTCGTGGTTGAGAGATCACATGTTCAAAGAAAAAGCAAGTATTCATCTCTCCCTTATCAATATGAGCAATTAGGTGTTGTTTAAAGGTAGATGAGGAGCATTTATATAGACATGTTTTGTAGCTTTTGTGTGATACATTATAGCTAGTGTATTTATAGTATTACAATATTCTTCAAAATAAATTCAAAACATGTCAAATGTACCTATAAGAATACTTTTAATCCCAGTTCAGTCTGAAACATACACAGAAATAGCACATGGGTAGCACAGTATACCTATATACTAATACATCTTATTAGGATATAATTTACTGTATAAAAGTACATTATACTGTATACTGTACATATATGATACACACATAGTGCAATATAGTGCTAGAGTATACTATAAATGTATATAGGTATGTGTGAAGTGAAATTACTGGCAATGTTACAAACTCAAATCAGACCCAGAGATCAGCATATAGGTATATTCCATCATGGGGAAGACATTAAGTCAAATACCCTGGCATTAAGTTTTAATTGCTACTTAAAGAGTGAAGGGCATAACTGATCTAATAGTGCACTGAGCTAAAGTGTGGGCTTTAGTGGTTTGGATTTTACTAGCAAGAATACACTTGGTGTTTCAGAAAGAGTCTCACTAGAGTCCCCTCCGGGGGCTGCCCAGAAAACTAAAGAATGAAAGAAGACAGCATGTGCGTAACGCCTACTCTGGTGTCGTGGAGTTAGATGTCTTTCTGTGGGTATATTTAGAGTTTCAGGGGTTTGTTACAGCTAAGTGTTATTTTTTACAATTAGTGCCAAATTTTACAATTATTTCTACAGACACTTCAATATTCAGCACATCAGCACGTAAAAAGGAAAAAAAAAGGTGTCAAATATGTTAGCAGTACAATAAACTAACGGAATGACTGTTAGAAAGAGCTGTAACCATACAAATTCACACATATATATGGCATGTACTTTTAACAAGCCCCTGTTTAAGAAGTTTGTCTTCAGAAGTGTATGTTTAAATGCAATAGATTTTATTTCTAAGATGTTTTTTTTTTACAAAACATTTATCCAACTATATATTAAAAGTTTTAGGACCAAGTTAACATTAATGCCCAACTGTTCACCTTTGCCTATATATTCGTACACACATGTATGCAGAATTGTATGACAGTGCAACACTGTAAAACCAAAGCCAAAAGTATTAACTTGTTTCTCTCTGAAAAGCAAGAAATTTATGGAGCTTAGAAGCTGACAAACGTATATGAATTTCATGTATTTGAATTATATACACGTCACAATAAATATGTTTTAAAGATTATTTGCCAATGTTTTCAATCATAATATTCAGAATTGTGGGTTACAGGTTTGCGATTTAAAAAATCTGAAACCATCCAATTTTCCATCTGAAAGCCGGATGCTTCACCTTTGGCCTAATTTATATAAAATCTGTATTTTTGAGATTTAAATTCTTGAGATTTTTATTTAAAATTCCAAAATCATAATTTATAACTTTGATTTGATTGTTAAAGGCAAATCTTACATTTTAACAACTTCAATACAAAAAAAAAAAAAAAAAAGGCAAAAAAAATAAATTTTTTTACATACACACAGTGGGGCAAAAAAGTATTTAGTCAGCCACCAACTGTGCAAGTTCTCCCACTTAAAAACAGTGACAGAGGCCTGTAATTTTCACCATATATACACTTCAGCTATGAGAGACGAAATGAGAAAAAAAAAAAAAAATCCAGAAAATCACATTGTAGGATTTTTAATGAATTTATTGGTAAATTCTGGTGGAAAATAAGTATTTGGTCAATAACAAAAGTTCATCTCAATAATTTTTGTTGTATACGCTTTGTTGGCAATAACAGAGGTCAAACGTTTTCTGTAAGTCTGCACAAGGTTTTCACACACTGTTGCTGGTATTGTGGCCCATACCTCCATGCAGATCTCCTCTAGAGCAGTGATGTTTTGGGGCTGTCGCTGGGCAACACAGACTTTCGAATCCCTCCAAAGATTTTCTATGGGGTTGAGATCTGGTGACTGGCCAGGCCAGTCCAGGACCTTGAAATGCTTCTTACGAAGCCACTCCTTTGTTGCCCAGGCGGTGTGTTTGGGATCATTGTTATGCTGAAAGACCCAGCCACGTTTCATCTTCAATGCCCTTGCAGATGGAAGGAGGTTTTCACTCAAAATCTCACGATACATGGCCCCATTCATTCTTTACTTTACACGGATCCTGGTCCCTTTGCACAAAAACAGGCCAAAAGCATGATTTTTCCACCCCCATGCTTCACAGTAGGTATGGTGTTCAACTCAGCATTCTTTCTCTTTGCATGGAGCCCCAGATCAAGGGAGATTATCAGTGGTCTTCCATCTTCTGATTATTGCTCCCACAGTTGATTTCTTCACACCAAGCTGCTTACCTACTGCAGATTCAGTCTTCCCAGCCTGGTGCAGGTCTACAATTTTGTTTCTGGTGTCCTTTGACAGCTCTTTGGTCTTGGCTATAGTGAAGTTTGGAGTGTGACTGTTTGAGGTTGTGGACAGGTGTCTTTTATAAGATAACAAGTTCAAACAGGTGCCATTAATACAGGTAACGAGTGGAGGACAGAGAAGCCTCTTAAAGGAGAAGTTACAGGTCGGTGAGAGCCAGAAATCTTGCTTGTTTTTAGGTGACCAAATACTTATTTTCCACCAGAATTTACTAATAAATTCATTACAAATCCTACAGTGTGATTTTCTGGATATTTTTTTCTCATTTTGTCTCTCATAGTTGAAGTGAACATATGGTGAAAATTACAGAGAACTCTCATCTTTTTAAGTGGGAGAACTTGCACAATTGGTGGCTGACTAAAGACTTTTTTGCCCCACTGTATATAATTCAAATAACTTTGTCAGTTTCTAAGCTCCGTAGGAATGAACATGTTTTATTTATGATCATTTGTCATCTATCATTTGCTTATCATTTGTTAAAGAAACACAAGTTCTTAAATCTTAAATCTAGATTTAATTCTTAAATCTATTCAAATTAGAGACGCTGACATTTTATATTATCAGAGTTTAAAGTTCATTAACATTTACTGCAAGCATTTGAGGTGTTAGAATGGCCTCAGATGCACTATGACTAACTGTGAAGTGTTTTATTTGACAGCTCTTCCACTTTGACCACAGAGAAATTTTTCATCTCATAAAGTGAAACCAGATCAGTGGAGGAGGGGACATTTGAAGGGCCACTGACTTTCTTTCTATTCAGAAAGGCCGATGTTAACTGTTATACTGATCTAAGCAGAATTTGAGTAATTCATTAGAACTGTGGCGTTTACATTTACCATGTAATGATCTGCATCTTCCCCCTAACCTCCAGACCTGCTCACATATCACCCTCTAGACCTTGGCTCTCAGAAGCTCTGCGTAACAGCCGGGCCAAACTAAGAGCATCCGAAAGGAAATGGGGCAAATCTAACAACCCAACTGACCTAACTAATTACCAGAAACTTCTCTCTTCTTTTTCCAACAGCATCTCCACTGCTAAAACCACATACTACCAAGAGAAGATTGGTAGTTCTCCAAACACCCGCACTCTTTTCAAAACCTTTTCCTCTCTTCTCTGTCCCCCTCCTCCCCCTTCCCCTACCTCTCTCACTGCAGAGGACTTTGCCACTTTCTTTTCCAACAAGGTCACATCAATCAGGAACCAGTTCTCAACCCCAGACATACATAGACCAACTCCTCCTCCATGTAACTCCCAACTGACTTCCTTCTCTCCCCTCTCAGAGACTGATATCTCTAAACTCCTCCTCTCTAGCCGTCCCACAACCTGTACTCTTAACCCTATCCCTTCTCACCTTCTTCAGTCCATCTCTCCCACACTGTTACCTGCACTCACACACATTTTTAACACATCCCTCTCTACTGGCACATACCCTACCTCATTTAAGCAGTCCCGGGTTACCCCACTGCTTAAAAAAACCATAACTTGACCTTGCTGTAGTTGACAACTACAGACCCGTTTCCCTCCTCCCTTTTCTTCCCAAAACTCTTGAAAAAGCTGTTTTTAATCAACTCTCTAATTTTCTCACACAGAACAATCTCCTGGACACCAAGCAGTCTGGCTTCAAGAGCAATTACTCTACGGAGACTGCTCTGCTTTCCGTCACTGAAGCCTTACGACTAGCAAGAGCAACCTCTAGATCATCTGTCCTCATCTTGCTCAACCTCTCTGCTGCTTTCGACACTGTGAACCATCAGATCCTTCTGTCAATTCTCTCCAGCCTGGGCATCACTGGAACGGTTCTGCACTGGGTGGAATCCTATCTCTCTGACAGATCTTTCAAGGTATCATGGATCAGAGGTATTTCTGAAATTCAGCAACTCAAAACTGGCGTTCAACAGGGGTCAGTTCTGGGTCCACTTCTCTTTTCTTTCTTACATCTCTAGGGCAGGTGATTGAGTCTCATGGCTTCTCATATCATTGCTATGCTGATGACACCCAGCTCTATTTGTCCTTCCAGCCTGATGATCCATCCGTCTCTGCACGCATCTCGGCTTGCCTGTCGGACATCTCAGTCTGGATGAGGGAACACCACCTTAAGCTCAACCTGGCTAAATCTGAGCTTCTCGTCATCCCAGCCTGTCCCTCAATCAACCACAACCTCACTGTACAGCTTGGCGCAACCACACTCAAGCCAACCAGGATGGCCAGGAACCTTGGGGTGACTGTTGATGACAGCTTGACCTTCACAGACCACATCTCAACAACTGTTCGGTCCTGTAGATTCATCCTGTTCAGCATCAAGAGAATCCGACCCTACCTCACCGAACAGGCTACACAGATACTAGTCCAGGCTCTTGTTATCTCAAAACTGGACTACTGCAACTCTCTACTTTCGGGCCTCCCAGCCAGCTCCATCAGACCCCTGCAGATGATTCAGAATGCTGCACGCCTTTTCTTCAACCAGCCGAAGAGAACCCATGTCACACCCCTCTTCATCTCCCTCCACTGGCTTCCTGTAGTCGCCCGCATCAAATTCAAGGCCTTGCACACGTACAAGACCTTGTCTGGAACAGCACCCTCCTACCTCAACTCTCTCCTGAAGGCTTACGTTCCCACATGTAATCTGCGATCGATTAGCGACCGACGTTTAGTAGTTCCTACTCAGCGTGGCACAAGGTCCCTTTCCAAAACCTTCACACTAACTGTTCCTCAGTGGTTGAATGAACTTCCAACCTCAATCCGGACTGCAGATTCACTCACCATCTTCAAGAAACAGCTAAAGACCCACCTCTTCCGTCAACACCTAACCAACTCATGAGAAGAAAAAAAAAATACACTTACACCTCTACTCTGCGCACTTTGCTTCTTCTAGTACTCAATTAATAGATCTTGTATAGTAACATTACTTGTATTGTTCTCTGCTTGATATCACTTTGCTTGTATTTCTCATTTGTAAGTCGCTTTGGATAAATGAATAAATGTAAATGTAAATGACTACATTAATCGCAACAACAAAAAGATCCTTATGATTGAGTCTCTTACCTTGTAGAACTTGGCTCCTGTGTCATTCTGAAACAAAGTCAGGCTTTTGCTGTCTAGCCTCCAATAGTGTCTCTTTCTCTGAGGAAATGTTATAACAACTATTAACAATATATTATTAGACCTACACACACACACACACACACACACACTGTGTATATATGTATATATGCCACACACACACACACACACACACACACACACACACACACACACATACATACATACAGTATCTCACAAAAGTGAGTACACCACTCACATTTTTGTAAATATTTGATTATATCTTTTAATGTGACAACACTGAAGAAGTGACACTTTGCTACAATGTAAAGTAGGGAGTGTACAGCTTGTGTAACAGTGTAAATTTGCTGTCCCCTCAAAATAACTCAACACACAGCCATTAATGTCTAAACCGCTGGCAAAAAAAGTGAGTACACCCCTAAGTGAAAATGTCCAAATTGGGCCCAAAGTGTCAATATTTTGTGTGGCCACCATTATTTTCCAGCACTGCCTTAACTTTTGTGAGATACTGTATATACAGATGTTTTAAAAGTATAGCATTTACTTAAGGATCTTACAAGGTTATCCGTACTGGTGTAGTGCACCATCCATCCCTCCCTGACCACAGTGGAGCTTCTTCTCTTGGTGTGTTTAATGGACTGCACTACGCGCATCAATGGGATATTAGTGCTAGTGGATGGGCTAAAGAAAGACAAGAAGTTTTAGAGGAAACAAGAAACACTCTGATCACAGGTTCATACAAACGAAAACTGTAAAGATTTCTGTGACTCACTGAGAGGCACAGGAATACAGAAGTATTATTAGAAATACCATTTTGATCACTCTCATATCATAACACACAAGACTGATCTTTCCCTTATTTAAAAAATAATATCATTTGGTGAATAAACTGGATCAGATGCTGCATAACTAAAACTTTAATTAACACATTGGATCTACATGCAGATCGAGTCATTCTCTGACCTTTACCATGCAAATCAGTATCTACATACCTGATCTGAGGAGCTTTTACAGGCCTTTCGTCTTTCTCCTGGTCTGAGAATGGATAGTCCCGAAAGATCTTGTCCTCAGGAGTAGAGGGTTCTTCAGAGTCGTCCTGGCCTCTGCTGCTGTCACTGTTGACATCACTGATATCCACCTCCATAGTGGTGTCTGAATCTGGAGCTGGACTGGCTGGCTCTGACACACAAAACATATGACATAAAGAATACTTTCTGGCCATAAAGCGTCAAAATGATACACCACTAAATACATTTGCTTTGTACCTCCATTGAAGACGACTTCCCCAAGACAGTCTTTTGGTACCTTAGATGCACATCGCTTGTGGCAATTAAATTTGCAATCTAACAGAAACAATAATATATATACTAAGTGTGTTGTTTTCTCAAGTATTTAAGTTTACATACATATTCCCATAGGGCAAAAGGAGCGGCTCACCCTTGCACTGCATGCCCTGGCGGAACAGGCCTTTGAGCAGGCGTTTACAGTACTGGCAGATGGTGGGGCGTGTGTACGTGTGGATGACAAATGTGTGTGGCACTTTCACCCTCCCCAACACCATCCTTTCCATCCAGATGGGCCGACCGCTCCAGGAAGGGATCCGCTTCCCTGCTTCCTGATGGGGGCGCTGTTGCTGGATATACCACAGGGGAAAGAGGGAGTTAGAAATAGAATCTTTACAAACTGAGAGACATGATGAGACATGAGACATGACTGTTACTGTTACAGGGCGTTTCCTCAACAGATGTTTTAAATGACCTGGCTGAACTTTGTCACATTCACAGTAGACACTAAATGATGAAACCTCCAAAAACAAAGTCTTTCAACTTGTATTCATGTTCTGACTTGTTCTGCTTCAAAACAGACCACACAGCTTTAATAAAACCCGACTCAACCAAGTGCTCTTCACATACAGTGTGTCTGGGCAGAACAACACAGAAAAGAATCCATAGAGGCTTGATCTGATTTACTTAATTCCATTTTCAGTGAACTGTCTGATGGCTGAAGGCAAAGGAACATACTCAGCAGAAGTGGATAAATGCCATATAAATAGTTGCACAATATTTGGGTAGCAGGCAGTTACAACATGCTTGGTGTTCTTCATTTTATCTGAATTTTTGTGTCTGTGGACAAAAATTTAGTCGGCTGTGTTATTTCTTTCATTGGTCGAATAACACTAATCCAGTCTTTAGATCCTCTCAATTTTAGCCCAAAGACTGGCTGCACAGTTCATTTCCTACTCCAAACAATCCCACAAGTTTAATATTGTACTCCAGTGATTTTTCAGGCCAATCAAAGTGTCTGAGTGTTCCATCATGCCCATCAAACACACACACACACACACACACACACACACACACACACACACACACACACACACTCCAGTCTCCTGCAGACTTCATGGAACATAGCAGAGTCTCTGTTGTGCTCTGCTTGGACATGAAGCACAAAAGGTCAACCTGGTCTGATTTAATATGCAGTTCAATTCATCCAGGTCTGCAACCTATGTACGCTGTACACTGAGGACTTCTACTTGTGTATCAAACAATGTTTTCCCAGGGAGTTTAATATGCATGATTTACATTCTTAAAAAAGAACAGCTTATCAATCTTATAGTCAAACTACATATATAGTCAGCAAACTTATAGTCATGTATGGATATCCATATCCTCTTTAAAGGGCAGCTTACGGCATTGTATAAACTAGTAATAGTATAAACTACTAGTTTTTAACATCCTATATTGATGTCATTCCATTGGGCTGGGCCAAAACAGGAAATATAGCAAACTGCATGTCTTAGAAACAGGGGAATGTAATTCCTAGGGAGGTTCCCTTGCAAAGAGTCATTATGATTTACAGTTCTCAATGGACGGTGGATGGAGTTTTTAATCCTTTCCTCCTCCTCTTCAACTGAAACACTGAGATGAATCAAACAGTTCTCTCAATTGCCAAGGACAAACACATCTATATTTATTGCTGTATATACAATCTAGACAGACAGAAGTGGATGAAGTAATAAATGTATTACAAATGACTCATTGAGGGCAAGGGAGAGAAGATAAATCATAAAGAAGCATGCCAAGCCCTCCTTACCTCCTCCAAGGTCACCACGGCATTTTCTGCTGGGAGAGGCCGAGGGACAGACAGTGATAGACCTGGCAGAGACACATTGGACAGGCGCCTCTTCCTGACTCCGCTACAGTTGTTTGGGATCTTAAAGGCACATCGCTTGTGATAATTCAGCCCGCAGCCTGATACACCAACATAACATGCACGTCAGAAATACCACTCATACTATAACTGAGATTAGATTAGAGCAGACATTATTGTATTTTGCATGTTCTTCTTATGCTTCGGGGGTTTCCTCCGGGTACTCCGGTTTCCTCTCCCAGTCCAAAGACATGTAATGTAGGCTGATTGGCATTTCCCAATTGCCCATAGAGTGTGAATAAGTGTGTGTGTGTGATTGTGCCATATGATGGGTTGGCACCCCACCCAGGGTGTCCCCAGTCTTGTGACCCATGTTCCCTGGGATAGACTCCAGGCTCCCCCGCGACCTTGTGTAGGATAAGCGGTACAGAAAATTAATGGATGGATTATTGTATTCTTTGTTCTTTTTGTCAATTCTTTTAAATGTCCACTAGAGAGCTCCATAAACACTCTCACTGGAAGTAGAGCAGAGAAACAGCTTAAGAAAAAAAGAGAGCTCTTACATCACATTCAAAACCATTTAGATAAGGCTTTAGTGAAATGTAGGCTTCTATATTAAATTTACAGACAATAAGCAGCTCTTGGCATGACTGATGAAGTCTGATATAGCAGCCTGTATCCATCAGCAAAGCATATTACAGCAGCAAACTTTGAAGGCCACATCCAAGACTTGGCAAAGGTACACCATGCCCCAATCAAAAAGCCCTTCTATTGGGCTTCAAAGGCTGGCTGGATAGAGTAGACGAGAAGCCAACACAGCATTGAGACATCTCACTGCGCATAGTTAGCCTGAGCCAGAGGCACTGAATCAGCGTGTTCGGTGTATCTGGAAAACACTTGATGCTTTGGCCTTTGGTGTGCAGACAACTACAGCTCTGAGGCCCATATGGTGCACATGTGTAATGTATTGTTCTTATGTACTGCATGAACACTCATATGAGTTTGTGTGTTTCTGTGTAATCAATAGTTATATAGGAAAGTTTGTCTGTAATCAATAGTATGTAGATAGCTTTTCGTACATGTTTGTCTTTTCATAATTTAATATTCATGAATTTGTTAAGTGCAGTATTCTTAAGTCATTGCAGCATGTATTACCTTCACATTTGAGGCCTTGCCGAACGAGACCCCACAGCATCTCCCCACAGTAGTCACAGAAGGTAGGGGCCTTGTATGAGTGCACATAGAGGGCATGAGGCCGGATCTGAAAGTCTTCTACTGTAGCCTGAGCTGCAATTATAATGTAACTTAAAACTGAACAACAACAACAAAAAAAATGGACTTGAAACCCTGATGAGATTAAACAGCACAACACATAAATGAAATGAAAGAAAAGAAAACAAACAGAACACAATTATTATTATTATTATTATTATTATTATTATTATTATTATTATTATTATTATTATTTAATAGTGAACACTGTATGATTAACAGAAAGTCAAAAGATCTGCCCAGGTTCTGAAAATGAATTACAATATGTCTGACAATTAATGTAAATATTATTAATAGGAATATCAGAAAGCCACATACTAATGAAATCCAATAATGTATTTAAATATACAAGTATTTTTTAGCAAAGGCTAAACCACAGACAGTACAGTGAAACACTGCTCTTTAATCTGAGTCAGGGAAAGTGATTCACAGAAGTGATTCAGCTGTGAGTCAGAGCAGTGTTGATGCCTTTCACAGCACTGAAAAGACTCCCCCGAGATTCCTTTAGACCAGTGGTTTCCAGGGCAAGCCCCCCCCCCCC
>JAFFST010051029.1:123134-135986 GCA_022414735.1 Noturus placidus | reverse complement strand
AGACTTCTGAATATACCCCCCCCCCCTTTACTTTTATTAATAATTACATCTTACATCTTTACATTACATTAGGAATTGATTGTGTGTGTGTGTGTGTGTGTGTGTGTGTGTGTGGTTGTCTGAGAGTGAGAATTTATTTTTCACACCAAATTGCTGAGGACCCCCTGGTGCCCCCTGGTGGCACCCACTTTGAAAACCACTGCTTTAGACAACAGTGAACCCATCTGGTTGATTCATTCATCAGGTATAAATCAGAACCTGATTAAATAATTGCAAATTTGAGGGTGACTACTTGAATGCAAGTTAAGCCTCATAATACACTGCTTTTAAGATACTGAGAACTGACTAAACTGCAAACAAAATAACAAATTCCCTTAGTACACTAATTTTGAGAGGATCAGAGAGAAATGAATGAATACCAACAATGAGGAGATAACTAATAAGTCATTCAAATGTACAGTATATGTGGGAATAAGGCTACAGTAACTGGCTGAGGTCTATTAACAGTGTGAGATCGATCTAACTTTTACATTGTGTTCCAGATCTATAGAAACCTAAAGAACAAGGGAAAATATGTGAGGGAGAGATATCCTGCTTTCAAAGACCTATGCTCAAACAACCATCTGTGCTGCACTGATGAAGAACACAGATCAGCTATAGAGAAGCAGACAGACAAAAAAAATATGACCTGTAAAGTTTAATGGTAATGACCTCTTAGTTGTAATAACTCTGACACATGTGACTATCTCAGATTCTTTCTACAAGTCCAAACACTGTGGTATGGAGGAGTGAACACTGATGATGCACACCTGCATCTTCCATATAATCGGAAAGACTGTACGAGTGGAATTACTGTGGTAGCGGAAAGTGACATCAAATGCCTATTCTTCAGATTAAAGTCTTCTTAGCTGGATCACTCATCAGTGATAAATCAGCGGCTGATTGGAAAAATGTAAAAACTTGATGGCAGTTGGGAGCGGTTTCCTGGCAGATAGAGAGCCAGGAATACAATGCAATGCACTCTTCTTAAGACTAATATCCTTATATCCAATTAAATCTATACAGTGCATAGTTTTTCATCACATTTGATTGTGTCTACATGACATATATTAATATTTATAATATAATATTTTTAATTTTCCATTGTCTTTATGCGCCGTCTTTTACCATTTTATACCATAACATTCTCATATAAATTTATATTTGGATTGTTAATGAAACCACAGAATGAGTTTTTAGAAATTTCTTTTGGCTCTCACAGATTTGGGAAGAGATTCAAAAAGAGACAATGATTCTTGAGCTCGATAATATGAGCCCTGCATGAGTGAGCTCCTCTTCACGGATCAAAGGCATAAGGCTGAAGAGTGGAGCTGCCAGCGAGTCACATACCAGGCATCAGTACAGAGTTTTGGCACAAACTCATAATGAGGCATTCATGAAAACACCACATAGCCTACATTATGTAAAACCATGATCCAAACATCCAAGAAGTAATCAAATGCGCACAAAAGCACCTAAGAGAGCCAACAAGCAATGGAAAATAGTGTGGAAAATAAAGCAGAAAACCCAGCAATATCACAAATAATAAAGGAATATTTCAACCTAATCTTAACTTCCATTAGTCTTTCATTATAAGTGAGTTTCAAGTAAATAGATTTTCCATTCTTTTCTAAGTACAGAAAAATATATGAAAATAGCCGTCCATGGTGGCGGCACAATGGGTAGCATTGCAGCCTCACTCCATTGGGGTCCCTGGTTCAATCCTGAGCTCAGGTTAATGTGTGTGTGGAGTTTCTGTGCATGTCCGTGCCTGTGTGGGTTTCCTCCGGCTTTTCCGGTGTTCTCCCACCTCCCAAAAACATGCCAGAAGGTGGATTGGCTAAGATAAATTACCCTTAGATGTGAGTGTGTGCATATGGTGCCCTGCTATGGATTGCTGTCCCACCATGGTATGTTCCTGCACTGTTCTTCATGTACAGTGTTCCCATCTCCATATCCATCAACCAGAATAATTTCAGTTACTGAAAGTGAGTTGTCAGTGGTAATTTCCTATATGCTTGAGAATAGATTTTAATTTTATAATTTGTTTTTAAAAAGCTAGAGTCCCTATACTTACATGAGAAATGAAACATCAAAAGACCATTTTTTCTGTTTAATTTTCTTTTGTGTCATCTCAAAACATACTGCTGGATACACACTTAAAAGGACAGGACCAAAACAGAATCAGCTGTGATGCACACTGTAGACGTGCTATCTCAAATGAAACTGGGCATTGCTGGACCTTCTGCACTTCCAGAACACTCAAGTCCTGCAGCTCTCTTATATCCCTGCGGAACTGAAGAGCAGAACCACTACCGTCGTTTAATGTAATAAAAACAAGCCCCTGCCTTTGAGCTGAACGCCAAGTCAAAGCTGCCCTCCTGTCTCTCCGCAATGTGTGGCCTATTTTCCTTCAAAGATGTTTGATTACGACAAACGTTGCAAGGCAGGAGACTGTCCGGACAGAAATAATGAAGGGTTATGAAAAGAGTGTCTGTTCAAAATACCTTCATATGGTATGATATGTTGAAAGTGTCATGCATTCAACATGAAGTGAGATTTATTAATGATAACTCTATTAGGAAAGAAAGGATGCTGCTTAGATTTTTGGTGGTATTGCAAGACAATACTAGTCAAACATGAATGCCCAAATGTGGTACTAATTTCTGCTTGGTGCGTGTGTGTGTGTGTATGTCCAGTGTGTGAGGAGGATGTGTGAGGCAGGTGTGTTGTATTACTCCCCTGTGGAGATGACACAAATGACAGGAAAATCAGTGCTCACAGAGCAGCACTCACAGTGCAGGATGCAAAAGCCATTCAGGACAGGAACAGCCCATAAACCTTCCAAAACCAGAAGCTTACTGTAAATTCAAAGCCGTTTATTTTTCTACATTGCTTTTATCATTTTCTACTGGTTTATTTGGACTGCGTGTTACTGTAGACTAGATTTTTTAAACAGTATGGGCCAGAATGTCATCTTCCTTGTCTGTTGAAAGAAGAGAACCCCTTGAGTCTATGTCTGACTTGAATTTTCTCAACACACATGGTGTTTCACATTAACTTGGGGCTCGTCTGAAACTGATTGTGAATGGTGGCCTTAAGGGATCTGTCCTTATTCAAAGATTTCTAAGCTTTTACTGATATTCTATTGACAGAGAATGTTGTGTACCAGTACCAGCACCGTTCAACAGTGTCAGAATTATACTCCAGTCTCATCCAGTTAACGCTAGTCTGTTCCATATCAAACTCACTAGCACTGACAATCTGTTTGAAAACATGAAACAGGATTTCTGCAGTTTCCCCAAAATTGCCCTTGGCAAAGCTTTCAAAGGACTCATTTCCTGTAGATCAAGGTAAAAATCCCAGAACTTACCTGAGAGGACCACCTCAATCAGGTCTCCCTCATGGATATCCTCTGCTGACGTGAGTCGCTGCAGAATGTTGTCAGTGTTCAGGTCATGGCGGAAGAGCAGGATCTTATCATACATACCGAAGAATCCGCATTCTGGGAACTGAAGACAACAAAGGGTGTCAGTATTCATAATCATACCTAGAGCATGCTAGAAGATAGAACTGCAGAATTAATCGAATATCGATCGCGATTATGATTTTGATTCCCCACGATTAAATGAACATGATCGAATGCGATATTGACGTTTAAAGTTCGTTCTCCGCTCATAGAAAACTCCACTGCAGATCAAATCAAGCGCTTCCTACACTACAGCCAATCACCATAGAGTGGCGCAGGGATGATGTCATTTTGTAATACCAAAACCCCGAAAAGGAATCAGATACCAGTGCTCCGAACTCCAGTGCTTTGCGCGAGGGGAAATCATGGCACTAACACAATGCTAAATGGCACAACAGAGGTTGTCGGGGACGTCATCACGCCGAACAGGAAAAAAACTTTGTAGATAAACTCAGGGCTCTACAGTTTGACCATTTCACAAGCATTTGTGACTGAAAACTATTTTGTGCGACTGTGAATAAATATTTATTCGCATCGGTTCGAGTGACCTGTTCGGAGTTGTATAATACAATTGATATAAAAACAACAGTTACTTTCACACTGCTTTTCATCTCCTCAGTCAACCGAACAAGTGTGGAAATACTGCAAAGAAGCCATTATGATGACAAGGAACTCTATTCATCATCTGCTTCTCTCAACTTCCCAATCTCATAACCGCCATCTTTTATTGATTCCTCAAAATGACCTGAACTTGCACCTGCTCATGTTAACACAGCAGTTTTGTGCGGAGTAAACTAATAATAATGCTACAAGGTGGGTTTAATTCAAACTTCTTTATTAAAACATTCCTCACCAATCATAATCAAGAGTAGCAACTGTTCGGTCTGTAAACATACAGTACACTGCCGCTCTCCTTCACTAACTCTAATTCACTCTATTTAAACTCATGGTTACCAGATATCACTAGAAAAGTCAAATATCAGTTTCCATGTTTTGATTTACCCCCCCAAAACATAATATAATCAGCAGACATGCACACTGTACTGGGGGAACCAATCTAAAACTGACATCCATCCATCTTCTACACCGCTTATCCTTCTTCAGGGTCACGGGGGAATCTGGAGCCAATCCCAGGGATCATTGGGCACAAGGCGGGGTACACCCTGGACAGGGTGCCAATCCATTGCAGGGCACAATCACATACACATTCACACACCCATTCATACACTACGGACACTTTGGACATGCCAATCAGCCTACCATGCATGTCTTTGGACTAAAACTGATAAACAAACAAAAATAAAACTACTAAAATGTAAAGATGGAAAATGTGCTTAGTTATAAATTAATTAATTAATATTAAAAAATAGATATTATAATAACTTCATAAAATATAAAAATGAGAAATGAAATAATGTTGAATTAATGTGTTGCATTTAATATCAATTTAACATTAAGCTTAGTTCGCTATTTCCTTAGAAAGCTATTAGCCTTTTTCCTAATATGGATAATTTTTGTATTAGTCTACTTTTAATTAGGACTCTATTGTTTTTAAGATAATTAAAAAATATATTTTATGCTTGTTTATTCATCAATTTGCCAGCAGTATTTCTCATTGCTATTATTTTAACTTATTTTAACAGTGACCATGAGCAGAGAGCTTACATTTAACTGTTTATGACAGGCCTCCTGATTAAAGTTTAAACAAAACGATTGGTATCTGGATCGGTATCAGCTGTAAAAATCCTGATCGGAGCATCAGTAATGAACACCATTAAATTAAAGCCCTTCCCATCTGACGGGTAAATGAACTCACCCAATCAAATCCTATGAGATTATTCAGACATATATACACAAAATACACAGAGCGGTTCGAGAACTGACTCCAGCCCAGAACCATGACAGTAGAAAATGTATAGTGTAGCTTTAAATATATTTAAGTGGAGCGGACTTCAAATACTGAAAATTGAGGTTTATTGTATTTGTTTACATGGTGGAACAGGTTAACAGTTGTTTTTTGCATACAGTCTCTAAACTTAACTGAAAATATTACATTTAGTTAAATTAATTTGTCCTGGCTCACCTTATGTTCCTAAATTCTGTCATAATTGACCAGCTCAAGTTTTCTCATGCCTACTTTTGTGTTATATTGTGGCATGAGAAAACTTAATAAATGTGAAAGTGCAATAAAAAATATGTTGTCACTAAAATCAATTAATAATCGTGATAAATAATCGAGATCTCAATATTGATCAAAATAATCGTGCAGCTCTACCAAAAGATCTCTCCTAACCAACACTCTTACCATCCCAAGTGAAGAAGAAAAAAATAGCCAGTTTAAGTATTAGTATTAGATACACATATCTAGTATGTTGTGCCTCTTCTGGTCTTCAGAACAGCATAAATTTGCCTGAGCATGTCTTCTACAACAAGCTGGATATACTGAGGAGCAATCATGCAGAAAGGACTGCATTGTGTCCATTGTACACTATGCTGCGAGTAACACAGTCCATCTACTCCAAGGATGCTTGATAGGGTTGAAATTCTGAAAGCTCATTGGCAGGTTCCTGGAATCATTCAGTGATGACATACCCTCTGGAATATGGTGCATGTAATGTCGAAGTGTTCTTCTAAATGAGGATAAACTATATCCATGAAGGGATTAGCAACATTGTTCAGATGCACTATGCACATCCAGACATTCATCAGTGGATATCAGGGCTCTACCATGTGCCAGGAAAACATTCTCCAACACAATCACACTGCTACAACCAGCCTTTACTGCTCAGACCAAATGGACTCATGTTGCTTGCACGAAATTCTAATTATTCAATTAGAATGATGTAATAGGGACCAGGATTCATCTAAGCACGCATCTCTTCAAAAATCCAGCTTTGATTCCCTGTGTCCACTGAAATGGGCTTTTTGGGAGCCGTTTCCTGCCGGATAGAGAGCCAGGAACATTCTGGTCCAATGGACCCTTATTCAGACCAATGTCTCATCTCTATATCAAATGAAATTTATACTCCGTATATAAATGCAGTTTTTCACAGGAAAGATCTACACAGCCCATTGATTGTGTGTATGATTTACTGCCCAATTGTAATGACAAAAGGCTCCATTTCATCACCTTTATTTTATTTTTCATTTTCTTTTTTTCTCTATGTCAAGATTCCCCGTCTGGCAACATGCTCGGAGAGATGAGAGGGCGCATGCAAGCACGAGCTACGTGCACGAGTGCTCAGTGAGCGCATGCTCTTCAGATTCTGACAACAGTGACATTTACGGTGGACACGTGTACATTGGCCTACAGACATGGCCGCCATGGACTACACTTCCCACACATACATGTTCACCTTCTTCGGAATACTAATCACACACACCTGTTTCCAATCTCACACATACTCACACCACAGTATATAGAGACCGCTCAAACACTATGAATTTGTGTAGTATTGAGTTTAACTCACTTACCCACGGTTGTCCTTTGTTCTCGTTTTGTTTCATAATCTCTGACCTCGTTTATAGCTTCGTCCTATTTATGCCTGTTTGCCGATCGCCTGACCTTTGCATGTTTTTGGACTACGTTTTGGATTACAATTTGGATTTATCTGCCTTTATCTCCCTTAAATAAAACTAACTGCACTTGCATCCGTCCTATTCTCCCTTACGTCTCGCGACGTGACACTCGATCTTTTAAAAATTATATGCTTTAACATTATCATACAAACTCACAATTTTCTACTCAGATGGATTAACAAAACTAGGGAATAATTTATGGTGTTTACACTTTTATTTTGGCTGCCATACATGGGAACAGATTCAAAAAGAGAAATACAGGAGCCTGATGTGGTCTTTTGCTGGTGTACACCAATCGAGACAAATTCTGATACGTGGTGCCATATCAGATGACATTCAGATATGATCCGATCCACAACACACTTGAAAGGGTCGGGGGCCAAAAGTCCAGTAAATAAGGTGCTTGGAAGATCCTAGAGCTGACTCTGAATAGTTCAAAGTCACTAAAATCACTCATTTTCTCTTTACAACATTTAATTGAATGCCAACTGATTTATACATCATACCTTAATCACATGACTCATATGACCTAATAAACCCGCAGTTTAGTGTAACTCTTACTGGGGTTTGTAGTGTATAATTTTCAGTCACATAACCTTTAATTTCCCATATGATGTCAGGATATAAAATGCAGATATAAAGCTATCCATTAAAAGGCAATTATGACAGAGATGAGTATGAGGATGACAGGAGCAATAAATGCAATAAAAAACTGCTCTGTTTTTGAGGAATGGCTCTCTTCACAAGCAGATTACACAAGCTGGGAGACATGCGGTGCAGAGGGCCTTGTGTAAATGCCCAGAATATTAGCCTAGTAAGAAGACGTGCTTAAAAACATCTGTTGGAACAGGTCCTATAGCTATGAGTCACCCCCACGTCCTCAGGCCGTACACTTTTCACTCTCCTCATAACAGAGTGAGTAGAACTGCACCTTTAATGCAGGAGGCAAGGGTTCACACTCATGTGTATGCATGTAGTAAAATCAATAATGATGTAATTCAACCACATTTAAATTACTAGCACACAATTAACACAAGTGTTTTGTTAAAGAGACTAAGGACACATTATAAAAACATTAATCAATGGTGTCCATAATACACAATGAAAGAGCTGTATGGATGTAACTAATTCACCGAAACTGATGTGTGATGGAAAAGATCACACAGTGTGTTTCACTCTCATCTACTTTTTCTCTGTTTATAAATGTGTGATAATGGCTCAGATTTATTTTTTGTTGTTGTTGTTGTGAGGATACTGACTATGGGATCCAGCTATCTAGAGGAACATAGGACTTAAAGATCATATACTTGTGAAATCAGAGTAGTGAAAGAATCACTTGTCTTGTATGGTCCCTGCCAGGATGTGAGTCCAACCAACAATTCTGAGTCACTTCCTCTTCCCAAGAGTCAGCAGAGATCCCACCTGTCAGAGGCATTACACAAGTTTACCAACACAAACCAAAACTGAAATGACCCTTTATTGTCAAAGAGTATTCTTCCTATAGTCAATAACCTGAATAATAATTTGTTCATTATAAGCCTATAAGTAAAGCATACTCATGTTTTTGAGTTCTTCTATAACAACTGAACACCACATTATGTTAAACCATTAACCATTCTAACAATTCCACAACTCTGTGATATTTAAGCTACAGTTTGTAGGGTTTTTTTGTTAAACAAATAAAAAAACATTTTAGTATTGACTTAGGGGAAAAAACATACTCTATAATATGATGTTCCTGAGCTACTGTGAGTCACATTGACCATCCTGAAATAGAATTCACATTCAGATAGAGACTGGTATAAAATCTGTGAAAGTGTACATAATACACCAGCTCAGATACATCACACATCATAACATCTCAACTTCAGGCACAAAAGCCTGATTACATGGTGACTGGCAGAAGCTGCAGCCAAGCAGGGGAGCCAGAGAGAGAGAGAGAGAGAGAGAGCATAAGAGTGTAAATGAAGAAAATGGGAGTGAAAGAGTGAATGATAGGCTTCTGATTTATCCTTTGTTGTGGAGTTTGTAATTATCAGTCTTTTTTCATCTACTGCCTGTTTATCTAGTGTGCTAACACTATCTGATTCATAACAAACTTTTTGACAGGGTGGAGAATAAAATAGATTAGCTAGCAAAACACATAGCGAAAACTGACTGGGTAAAAAAAAATAAAAAAATAGAAATGGCCAGGCTTTCAAGTATTGTTCTCTACAATATTTGAATGTTATGTACAATATTTTAGATGCACAGACCCTCAGCAAAAACTATTAGATTCTGGAGTGCTGTGATATTACAGCAGAGAAACTCTTTTCTCCTCATCCAGAACTTATGAATATAGCTAACTAGCTAACATTTAGTGACTGTTTTATTCTGTAAGTTATGTGCTGTTGATGAATGTTTTATCAGGCTGTTGCAGTAACAGCTAAATGATAGTCACTAGAAGATAAACTCCGGAGCATCTTCTCTCTTTTATCTGGTAGTCAGAATGAAGTAAATTATTTTATTGTTGTAACACTTCTATAATACAAAATCTAACAACATCTTGTATCTTTAAGCTGCTAATGCATGAATCTTAAATCAAAAGCAATTACAGGAACACAACACTGACTGAAACATTTACACCAATCAGTCATAACATTAAAACCACTGACAGGTGAAGTGAACAAAACTGATTACCTTGTTACAGTGGCACCTGTCAAGGGGTGGGATATATTAGGCAGCAAGTGAACAAAAGTCAGTCAGTTCTCAAAGTTGATGTGTTGGAAGCAGGAAAAATGGGCAAGCCTAAGGATCTGAGCATCTCCAAAACAGCAGGTCTTGTGGGGTGTTCCCCATATGCATTGGTTAATACCTACGAAAAGGAAGGAAGGACAAGCGGTAAACCAGCGACAGGTTCATGTGTACCCAAGGCTCACTGATGTGCCCGAGAGAAGGCTAGCCTGTCTGATCCGATCCTACAGAAGTGTAGCACAAATTTCTGAAAAAGTTCATGCTGGCTATAATAAAAAGGTAGCAGCAGACTGGTCAGTGTGCCCATGTTGTCCCCTGTCCAACACCAAAAGTCCCTACAATGGGCATGTGAGTATCAGAACTGGACCATGGAGCCATGGAAGCAGAGAGCCTGGTCTGATAAATCATGTTTTATTTTACATAATGTGGATGGCCACATGCCTTCCCTGGGGAAGAAATGGCACCAGAATGCACTACAGGAGGAAGAAAAGCTGACAGAGGCAGTGTGATGCTCTGGCAATGTTCTGCTGGTAACCCTTGGGTTTTGGCATTCATGTGTATACACGTACCACCTACCTAAAGATTGTTGCAGACCAAGTACACCCCTTCAAGGCAACCGTATTCCTTAATGGCAGTGGCCTCTTTCAGCAGGATAATGCCACACTGCAAAATATTGTTCAGGAATGGTTTGAAGAACATGGCAAAGAGTTCATGGTGTTGACTTAGCCAGCAATTTCCCCATATCTCAATCTGATCGAACAGCTGTGGGATATGCTGGACAAACAAGTCTGATCCATGGACGTCTTCCCTCGCAACAAATTAAAGGATCTGCTGCTAACGTCTTGGTGCCAGATACCGCAGCACACCTTCAGAGGTCTTGTGGAGTCCATGCTTCGATGGGTCAGAGCTGTTTTTACTGGACAAGGGGGACCTACACATTATTAGGCAAGTGGTTTTAATGTTACGGCTGATCTGTGTACATTTACAGTATTAAGTGGGAGATGTGAAGTTATGGATTAAAGTAAAATATTCACATTGAGCATTGATGTAGACTTAAGCAGAAATTTAGTTGAATATAAATAACATATGTACAACATTAATTCATGACTACCCTTATCATTCCAAATGTAGATAAAAACTATCAACCTCTGGTATTACCCATTTTTCAAAGCTGGGCATTATATAATTAATGTATCTACTTATTTGTCTCACATATCATGGGTCTAGTATCTCTGCGAGTGATATCAATTATCAACCTTTGAAATTTACAGCACTATCCTACACTATGCTTATTTGAAATTACTCATTTTCCTTGACTGAAAGCTACTTTTCATGTGCTATGACAGATATTAGGAACAAGGGATTGAAAGCTTATAGGGAGGAAGAGATTTAGAGAGAGGAATGTAAGGGTATGATGAAGGCTATGGATGGAACATGTCACACTGCCAGCACACAGGTCTGGAAAGTCCATCAGTCACAGCTTCCCTGCTGGGACCTTGCACACAATGCATGGCAAACAATACTAAACATAATGCCAGGGCCAGTGAGAAGTGTTGGCAGTTCACCGATATTACCCCCACCCCTGATGGACCAAAGCACAACTAGGTGCTAATACAAAATCAGGGCAGAACATGCCATCCAGAATATCAATAAAAAGAGCAACAAAACAAATAGGTATTATTTGGTTCAAGAGATACAAAGGAAGAATAATTTAATTTATCAATTTGTATAGCGCTTTTTTACAATGGTACATTGTCTCAAAGCAGCTTTACAGAAATATCATTTTTACATTTACAAGCGACTTACAAATGAGAGCACATTCACACACCAATGGTAGCAGAGCTGCCATGCAAGGTGCTAGCTTGCCATTGGGGGCAACTTAGGGTTCAGTGTCTTGCCCAAGGACACTTCGGCATGGGATCACCCGGGCCGGGATTCGAACCACAACCCCACGGTTAGTGGATTAGTGGACAACCCGCTCTACCGACTGAGACACAGCCGCCCAATAACCCACTGCACTTACCTCATGATATTAACCACTCTCTCCAGGATCTCGCAATTTTGCAATCGCAGAAATGAATGCAAAATCAAGCAAACGCCGCAACATTCAGTAGAGCTGGAAATTTTTCTAAATTACCGCAGATTTTCCACAGACTTGGGCCAAGACACGTCAACTGATGTCATCACAACACGCAGTAGGACAAAGCCCTCTTCTATTGACATGAGTCGAACATGAGTACAGCTAAAAGGTTTCATTTACCAATAAACATCACTGTGAAAGGCCTTGCAAAACAATTTCATGCAATTGCATTTTCGCGAATTCAAGTAATTTTCCACAAAAAAAACTCAGCAAGTGGCATCACACATTTTGAAAAAGGCACAGGAAAATCAAACATTTTTGGTTGTAACAATCGCAAAAAAAAACTGTGCAAAGCCAACGGCATTCAAGGACGGCATGTCTCTGATTATCTTGAACAAGATATCTTGAACAAGGTTTCATTTTCATTAACATTTGGAAGTTTGGAATTATCTTGACTTTTTTAGTTCAATATTATTTACATTACATTAAAATGTGAGTGTAAGTTTTGCTCAAAAATAATGCTCGGTAGGAGGTTCGAATTCGGGTTCGAACGGAGTGGGACGTGAAGTTGGAGGCTCCTGCTGATTTCGATTAAAAATTTAATTAATTTGCACTTTTTGGTCATATAATATACTTTAACTTATTTTAGTCCTTATCTTTGCTTATAATTTGAATTTTTTGTCACGTTAAAATGTCTGGAAAGAATACGAAAACCCGAGGACGCATTCAAACACGACTGGGGCCGAGTGCGCGCGCCGTGAGCGTGTCCCCCTCTCCCCCTGAATCCGCGTTACCGAGCCATGACTTTGATCTCGCTGCATTAAAGCTTGAGCTGTTGGCTTCATTGAGGAAGGATATCACTGATATTTTGAAAACGGAGCTCCGGGAGATTATCAGGGAAGAGTTGTCTGCTATCCAGCTTGAGCTGCAGGTTGTGAAAACACAGCAGGTT
>JAFFST010051029.1:111548-122777 GCA_022414735.1 Noturus placidus | reverse complement strand
TCGAGCTGCATTTAATGAGGTTCGGCGTCAGCTTCGTGATGTTGAGGGCGCTCGGTATGGAATACTTCACCCAGCTCGGCTTCGCATTACACATAATGGTGTCCAGAAGGACTTTATTTCAGCGGAGGAAGCAGGAGAATAAGTGAAACTCTTGATATCAGGATGAACTGTATCACCTGCACAGTGGCGTGTTCTTTTTATTTTTTTCTTTTTCTTTTTTTTTTAAGTTAAAGATAAGGACATTATATCTGTTATTGTGCGCAGACTGTTTATCAGATTTGAAGTCAGTAGGGGATTTCTCTTACTGAAATCTTTAGTTTTGGTAAGGGTTGGTTAGTTCAGCGTTCTAGTCTCAGTGTGGACAACTTTATTTGTAGAGGGATACACTGCTGTCTCCTTTGGGTTTTGGAGACTTTGGGTGTTTTTTTTTTTTTAAGGGTTTTTTGGGGGGAGGGGAAATCACTCCGGCTCTAATTGACTATTTATATCCCTATGGTTTACTTTATTAGATGGTTGGTAGTGATTTTGATCCCAGCACGGCGAGGACAGGCATTTTAAGACTTTAAGATCTAATAAATAGATCTTTTAAGATTTATTAGTTGGAACGTCATAGGTATGTGTAATCCTGTTAAGAGATCTAAGGTTTTTATATATTTTATATATTTGAAACTTTTAAAAACTCTGATATAGTATTTTTACAGGAGTCTCACTGTTGTATTAAAGATCATAGGTTATATTGCCCTTGTGTCTTATGCCTGTTGTTGGGTTTTATAATAATTATACAACCAGCAATAGTTAGTGTAGCCATCATGTGCCGGGGTTATGGGGCGTTATGGGGGGGGATTAATCAAGTGTAAATGAACCACATGTATCTTGTGGGAGGTATGTTACTGGGGTTAAAAGTTTGATTCTGTATGGATTTATGAAAATGAATCATATGTAATTAAATCACATGTACATGAATCATAAGTAAATTGATCATATGTACACTGTTATCGGGGTAAAAAAAAAATGTTGATTCTGTATTGATATATCTTGTTGTACTCTGAAAAGTGTATGAGAATCAATAAAAATTGTTATAACAAAAAAAAATAATAAATAATGCTTGGTAGTATTTTTTTTAAAATCTAAATTTAAATAGTTGCATCACTATTGGCCTTATTGGGGGTCAAAATCTTACTCTACAAGTTAAACTCACAGAATAAGTTATTGCACAGTCTTGATTTGCTCTTGTCGGAAACTCCACTTTCCAGCAATGCCTGTTTATGTAAAATTGTTTTCTTAATTTTTCAGAATGCCAAAATTAGTCAAACATGCCAGGTCTAAAGTATCTAAAGTAGTCTGTGTCATCACAAAGAATCTTGGTTTGTTAAGCACAATATAAACTGCAAAAGTTACACAAATGGCTAATTCATGTAAAAGCTTAAATACTCCAGTGTACTCAAACCCCCCTTATGAAAGACATTCATCCACTCTGCTCGCTTATATAGCTCCATTTAAAATAGATTGTAGGGCTAATCAGCATGGCTTGAACTCCAGCTATAGCAGATGAATGCAAATCTTGTACTGTAACACTGGTGGCTGAGCCTGTGGCAGTGCTGGAGACCATGGAGGAGCAAGCATGCACCAACAATGGCTCCACTGTTCGCACCCTCTTCCTGGCTTTCATGTGCACATGGAGTTTAGTAGAACAAAGAGATTGAATTCCAGACAAGAAGTGCCGAAGGCTGTTCACTGGGATGCTTCTGAAGAGAAGACTCCCTTCACTGTTAAAGTGATTCTGCACTTAGCGTTCCTGAATCAAGATTTAGAGACTAATCTCTATGAACTTGTATAACACTAGCAACAGTGGAGAAATATCGGAGCCACAAACTCCAGGACTCTTGACAGAGGTTAGGAAATGTGCTGTAAAGCAGTAGGAAGCTGATCCTGCAGCATTATATTGGCTAATGAAGATTTTGCAGAGGAAGCGGAGCACACCCTGAACAAACCCCCCAAACCCCTGAACACCTGAGTACAACCGGTTTTAAAAGAGCAGACCGACTCCTTTGCATGCCCCTGACACATGGATTTACAACTGGTCCTAACATGCAGACATTTTGAATGCATCCTTCCTGTGTGAGATATCAGTACAAAGCTTTCCTCTGGCTGTGCCTGGCCCCAAACTCTGCACTTCCCCGGTGGCAGCGGGTACCTCCTGTTGGCATGGGCTGTCTTTCTCTCTCTCTCTTCACTCCATGTTTCCCATCCCAGCGCAGCAGCAGCTGGTGGCCTGAGAACTGCCATGCTAATTCCAGAAAGCTACAGGGAAGCTGTAATTTTTGTCCACACTGACTTATCAAGGCTTACAGAGACACAGGAGAGAGGATATTGAATAATAGCATAAGGTGTGTAGCAAAATTGTGGGGTTGCAACAGTGATGCTTTCGGAGACATTTCCTATGCGTTATGCAGAAACAACATATCCCTATATCATATTTAGAATCTTGTTCTGCCCCGATACTTTGGTTTATTTCTTTAAGCAATGACATCAAAGTCAGCTGCCTCTTTTCCCCATATCCATGATGATGTAAGCACATGTGACTGATAATGTGAGTATGTTATAATCATCAATTAATCATTAATTACCAATTGATCATCACAGAAATGAGCTGAAGGCACTTAAAGAGTGAGGTGACACATAAAGGAGGTTCATTCATTAAAGTGATTTCATGCAAGCACTTCCAATCTGATAGGAATATTCTGGTTGTATACTGGTTAATACTACTTTGGAACATTAATCAACTAGACTTCAAGTAAAGTTTTAGATAGAGATCATTTATGAATTCAAGTAAAGCTTATAGTGCCATCCACTAATATTGGCACCCTGGGTAAATATGAGCATAGAAGGCTATGAAAAATTTCTTCCTCAAAAAAATCTTTATTGTCAAAATATTGATATTTTGTTCAGAGTATTTTTGTGATTTTCTTTTTAAACAAAAGTTCCAAATGTTAAACAATAAAGGCAATTTCCACAGCCTTCTTTACTCATATTTACCAAGGGTGACAATATTTGTGGAGGATACTGTAGATAAAGACCAGTTATTGTCTAATTAGTTCTAATTCCAAATAATAATTAAGAGTTGGTTTAAGGGTTATAGCTACATTAATACCAAGTTGAATATTAGTAAAGTAATACTTTAGAACAATTGGCAGGATACACTATCAGAACCTCAATGGAAGGATCTGTTCCACAGATGGTGCTTGCAGAGCCAAAAATCCTTTCAACCTTGAAAAAAAGGCAGTTGAGGCAATCACACACATTTCTCTTATGAGACAACAGCTCTGAAAGGAAGGAAAGAAGTTCAACACATGACAAATGTGTCAGTAGGGACCACTCATCAAGTAAGCAGATTAGAAAAAAAGTAATTTGCTGTAATCACCTGAATCCTGCCAAAGCAAGCCATGCAGAACTAAAAAGAAGGAAATAGCTTATTTGCCAGTGAAACATCTTAGCAGATCATTTCAAGCAGTGAAAACATAAATTCTGGAATTTCTTAAATATAAGGAAACTGCTAATACTGGAATAAGGCCACAGTGCATCCTGCTTCTCTGTGCCATATGTGCCATGTGGGTATGTATACTTTGCAGTTTGAAAACAGAAAGACAAGAATTAATCCACACTAATGCCTTTCACAAGTGGACAGTAAAGCAGGCCTTAAATCTCAGTGGCTCTTAGCAGCCTAGCATGAGCAGTCTAGCAGTCCAAAGGCTGCACATTACATAAAACTATCTGCTCACCACTGGCTGGACCATGCCAAGAAAAGCACAGCACGGCTGGAGCAGAGGGACCAGAAGCGGCCGACTTTGCAACCCAGCTGCACCATCATTCGCCTTTGTATGGTTCACATTACAGTCGAGTTTTAACCCCCACCATTTATACACTCCCCCTTCATCCCCACTTCAGTCCTCAGCCACTAGAATAATGTCCACTTGTAGAAAAACCAAGCAGGACATCCATCAAACTATGACTCCTGCTCAAGGTTCTCTTGATCTTAAAATCCATTTGTTTAAAACTTCCAACACTTCACTGGCATTAACTTCAGTGGGGAAAAATGTTTTGCATCCTTCCTTGTTTATTTGTATGTAGTATTTCAAATTCATGCAACAGACTAGTACAAAGTGTTACCAGGCTAGATATACCATATACTGTATTGTTGTTTAGTTGTGTAATTCTTTATGGTTACCACTTTGTGTTTGTTGTTTTGTAAGTTTTAAATTGATAAAAAATAAGCCATATAGTGTAATTTACTTCATAAGTATTTCCTATGTACTAATACTAAGCAATTGTGTTTAACTACCTTTGGCAATGTCAATTTATATCATTCTCGATCCACATAAGATTGAAATATTGTTCAATGATGAGGAAGAAGGTGATTGAAATACATCAGTCTGGGAAGGGTTACAAAGCTATTTCAAAGGCCCTGGGACTTTGAACTACAATGAGAGCCATTATCTTCAAATGGAAAAACTACGCACAGTAGTGAACCTTTCCAGAAGTGGCAAACCTTCTTAAATTCCTCTAAGGGCACAGCAACTACTCATCCCAGAAGTTAAAAAAGAAGCAAGGACAACATCAAATGACTTACAGGCCTCTTGTGCATCAATAAGGTCACTGTTTATGGCTCCACTATCAGAAAGACACTGGGCATTACATCTGGTCCCGTTACATCTGGTATAAACACAGAATTCCACAAAAGAGCATCATACCTATGGTCAAGCATGGTGGTGAAGTTGTGATGGTGTGGGGATGCTTTGCTGTTTCAGGACCTGAGCAGCTTGCAATAATTGAAGGAAACATGAATTCTGCTCTCTACCAGAAACTCCTTAAGGAGAATGTCCGGTCTTCAGTCTGTAACTCAAGAGAAACTGGATTATGCAGTAAGACAATGATCCAAAGTATAGGAGTAAGTCCTAGTCTTAGAAGTAGGTGAAAGACTGATCTCCAGTTATCAGAAGCGTTTGGTTGTAGTTGCTGCTCAAGGTGGCACAACCAAATTTTAAGTTTATTGGGGCAATTCGTTTTTTAAAATTCATGAGAGGTGTTGGATAACCTTTTTTGCTTCAATATATATATATATATATATATATATATATATATATATATATATATATATATATATATATATATTTTTTTTTAAACATTAAATACTGTATTGTGTGTGATAAATTCAATAGTGTGTGTGTGTGTGTGTGTATATATATATATATCTCTGAACATTTTGTGTAAGGTATGAATTTGACTTAATGCATATTTAATCAATTAATGTTTCATTCAGTGTTTTAATTAAGACAAGTGGCAATTTCTTGCCAAACATTTCCACTCGCTGTTTGTCACCCATGTTCTAGAATCTAGTTCAGATCTTATGCACTTATCACGCTAATTGTGTTCCTGTGTAATGGCAGTTTTAATCTGATGGGCATTTACTTGTAGACACAACAAACAGTGTGGATCAAAAACTAATGTACTTTATATTGTGTAGATTCTGTATTGCAACTATTTAATACCAAAACCAAACAAACTATAAAATTATATTCCAATGTTTCACTGAAAAAAAAGAAGCATTTTACAAGATAAATTCTAGAAGTTTGGTTTACAAGTACTCTGACCTGACAAAGTAACACATGGGTCTGTGCAAATGTGAAATAAAGGGTGTGCGATTTACAAAAAACACACTTGTAAGCATTTAGACGAAGGGCTAATTTGGGTTGTCACCTCTCTGCACAACATTCTCAGATAAATGTGTCATGGGAGAAAAAAAATTAAATGTAGGATCCTATGTGGTTCAATTTGTATTTATGAGCAAATTTAAAGGTTTGATGTCAAACCATAAAATGGAGGGTCCTCCATCAGAGATGTAGTAAATCTTTAATGTAACTGGGAATTTGAATGATCTTTAGTTAGACCTATTTTTTTTATAACTAATGTACCAAAAACAAAGTACGGATTCTTCCACATGTGATTCTGATGAGACAGTTGGATAAACAAATGCACATAGCTTAAATTCATCTTATTCACTCACTATTTAATCTAAATCAACTTACGTGTGAGGTATTTCACTGCCTCCTTTACCTGGTGATGGGAAGGAATTTTTCATCAACATTAACCAGCAGTCCAAAGAATACTGCTCTGTGTTCTTTCTTTCAAGACCCTTTCAAGAACTTCCTTGCTTAGGAGCTATCAGTTCAGCAGATCACTTGAGTCAACGGTCAGGCAGGAAAACCAAGGCTAACAAAAACACCTCCACAGAACAGCTTTGTCAATCTGTCCAAACATTGCCAATCGATACGATTAGCACCACAAGCTCATGAGGCTGACAAAGGCCAGGCTGCCATATGGATTTCATTGTAATAACCTGCCGCTATTAACATAATTGGAGGAAATCTCTCTATTTTTGAGTACTAACAGTGGCTCCATTGTTGTGTCTCAGTGACATCTGGGCTTTTCTGTGTTAGGAGAGCTTATGTCATACAATTCTAAGTTGTAAAATGGACCTGACAAATGAACCATTAATGAACTCTTGGCATGAACTCGTTTTAAACTGCAAGGGGTCTGAAATATGACATAGTTCTGAGCATCTGCGTGCACTTTCAACACCTCATGGAGAAAATCCTTTATGTATGGCATGTGTAACTTCCAGAGGGACGCCCATTGGAAAGATTTACATACGTACATCTTGCTGCAGAGATGCCAGTGGGGTCAACGTGGCTACTGCTGTGCTGTAAAGGTTACAAATTTGACGTGTTAACGAGGTCTCATACTTTAACATGAATCATGGTGAGCTCATCATGGCATTTTAACCATGTGTTTTGTTTTGTTTATACTAAACTCCAGGATGTCCTAGACTGTATGCTACAGTATGTTCTAACCTTGGTTTCTATCCTGTCAGCAAGCATCATGATGATGACTTATGATTAGACACAGTTAGTAATCCTCTTCATTTTATGCCAGGAAAGCTTGTGTGGTACAGATCAGGCCCCAGACTGGTGAACAGACAATGCACACTTTTTCATCAATTGTTTTTATCATCCAGTCTTGCAAAAATCTGTTGACTCCCTTGTAATAATCTATAAAACACTAGAGTTTAACAAGCTTAGGATCTCTATCAGCAACAGTTCAAGCTATTATTCTTTTTAAATTGGTCATTATAAATAAGTCAAGCAAACTCTAGCAAAAATGTTGCAGCAATTCAGGGGTCATCAAAACTGAACACTAGACAAAGAATGTAGCAGAATCTACATATGGGAAAAAACCACTCAAATTTAGTTTTCCAAACATGTCTCATTGTGGCTTCTGAAACAAATTCACTGTTCCCACTTGCTGTGCCCGAGTACATGCAATTATCAATATTATTTAATTGAGAACATTTTTCAAACAATTTCACAGTTTTGCCATTTCATTTACCCTCTCTGGTCTGATTAGTGAATCAATGATGTGGATAGTAAAGGTTTAATGATGTCTGGACATGGATTTAGTCTTCACATTAATTTCAAAACAAATTCCATCTCAGAGCCCATGGCACTTGTCAAAATAGTAATATGAAGCACCAATACGACTGAATACATGCACTTGTGGATTTTATTTAGAGCCAGGAACAAAACACTAGTGCTTAACTAATGCAAATATAATGTAATAATCAAAATATAATAATCAAAATAACTCAACACACAGCCATTAATGTCTAAACCGCTGGCAACAAAAGTGAGTACACCCCTGAGTGAAAATGTCCAAATTGGGCCCAAAGTGTCAATATTTTGTGTGGCTACCATTATTTTCCAATGCCAACATGTACTGTGACATGGCATTACCAACATGTAATGCCAACATGTACTGTGACATACTGAAGCAGAGCATGATCAGTATGCAGTATTCTAGCATGATAACGACCCCAAACACACCTCCAAGATGACCACTGCCTTGCTAAAGAAGCTGAGGGTGAAGGTGATTGACTGGCCAAGCATGTCTCCAGACCTAAACCCTATTGAGCATCTCTGTGTGTGTGTGTGTGTGTGTGTGTATACAGTGAACAGTATGACCCCATTAATTCACTATCAATGCAAATAAAGTCCTTTATTATATGATATATGCAGTAATCTCCAAAACGAGTTTGCCAGTTCAAAAATAGACTACACATTTTGCTGCACTAGGTGAGACAAAATTGTTCCTGCCCCTCTAAATATGAAGAAACTCCTCCAACAGACAACAATCCATAAAAGCCAACAGCTTCCGCATAGTGTTGTGCTCCCACACAGGCAAAAACATTTGAGCCCTGTGAGATTTTCAATACACAAATAATGCCTTAAACACCTCTCATCATAACTGCTCAATTACCCAGATCCACTTTATTCATATGATTGTATGGAGATGTACACTGTATGACAGTTTGCTCCCAGATTTTGGCACATTTGGTGACGTGTAAAAGCTGTTTTCATGAGATTCATCGCAGAATGCCAAATAACTAAAATGGTTCAACTTGTTAAATTACTTCCTTTTTCTACTTTTGTGATGGCATGTAAAGGGATATTAAGGTCAGCAGAGGAGAAGGAAACTCTTATTAATACATAAAACGAGATTTTCCTATGACTGGAGCATCGTGACAAATGCTCTTCAGCTCGTGATCGTTGATAGAAAACGAATGGCAGTCAAATCAATAAACAGTTTGAAAGGAATTTTTGTCGTTTTGTATGTGAATGCAAACGTGTGAATATCAGCTCCTCCCCCAAATTAATCAGTTCAGGATGCAGACCCAAGTATTCGGCCCAAGTGTGAAAACCCTAAGATCAAACTCGAATTTCAGAGGAATAGTTTTGGTACATTTTTGTGCCGCTCTACCTAGCTCTATCTGCTAGCTGCCTCAGTAGCTAATGCTAATCTTGTTGCAAAGAGCTACTGCTAGGAAGCTGAATAACTTTTTGAAAGATCAGAATTACAGTGAATCACATTAATTATAATAATTATTCAAAATAAATAAAATAAATTATACACAATTAATATTAATCCACTAATATTGGCACCCTTGGTAAATATGTGAAAAATTGGCTTTATTGTTTCAACTTTTGATGTTTTGTTCAAAATAATAATTTTAAGAAATACTCTGCACTAATGGATATCAAACAATCGTAAACAAAGCACAAAAAATATCTTTGTTAAATATGGGTGCAACAATTATTGGCGCCCCTATGTATTCATATGAGAAAACTAAATTTGAAGTATATTCCCATTGATCCCGATTTTTTTAGTACACCTGGGTGACTAGGAACATGTAATCATTCAACCATGACTCCGTGTTTCACAGGGGTATAAATATGAAGTAAAACATAGGTCAAATTCCCTTAGTCATTCATCACAATGGGTAAGACCAAGGAATATAGCTGTGATGTGCGGCAAACTGTTGTTGAGCTTCACAAAATAGGAAATGGCTATAAGAAAACAGCAAAAGCATTGAAAATGCCCATTTCCACCATCAGGGCAATAATTGAGAAGTTCCAGTTATCTGGAAATGTTATGAATCAGCCTGGAACAGGACGTGTGTCTATATTGTCACAACACACTGTGAAGAAGATGGTTCGAGTGGCCAAAAAAATCTCCAAGGATCACAGCTGGAGAATTGCAGAAGTTACTTGCATCTTGGGGTCAGAAAGTCTCCAAAAATACAATCCGCAGTCATTAACATCACCACAAGTTATTTGGAAGGGTTTCAAGAAAAAAGCCTCTACTCTCATCCAAAAACAAACTCAAGCATCTTCAGTTTGCCAGACACTACTGGAACTTCAAATGGTACCGGGTTCTATGATCAGATGAAACCAAAATAGATCTTTTTGGCACTAGACACAAGAGGTGGTTTTCACGCAGAGCAGTAGCCATATGGAAAAGTACCTCATGCCCATGGTTAAACATGGCTCTTTAATGTTTTGGGGCTGTTTCTCTGCCAGAGGACCTGAACATTTTGTTAGGATACATGGCTTCATGGACTCTATCAAATATCAACAAATATAAAATGAAAATCTGACTGCCTCTGCCAGAAAGCTTAAAATTGGCCATGGTTGGATCTTCCAGCAGGACAACGATCCAAAGGATACATCAAAATCAACACAAAAATAGTTGACTGATCACAAAATCAAGGTCCTGCCATGGCCATCCCAGTCCCCTGACTTGAAACCCATAGAAAACCTGTGGGGTGAACTGAAGTGGAGAGTCCACCAGCATGGACCTAGAAATTTGAAGGATCTGGAGATATTATGTATGGAGGAATGGTCTCAAATCCCTTGCAATGTATTCTCCAAGAGCTGTTATCCTGGCAAAGGGAGATAGCAAGTATTGACTAAAAGGGTGCAAATAATTGTTGCACACCTATATTTAACAAAGATTTTATTTTTTCAATAAACCTGTGTTTTGTTTGCATTTGTTTGATATGCATGAGAGCAGAGAATGTTTGTGAATTTTTTTTTTTGTTTGAACAAAGGATCAAAAGGTAAAAAAACAAAGACAAATTTTCACAGCCTTCTTTGATTATATTTACAAAGTGTGCCAGGAGGGCACTGTATTAGTTGAGGGCATATACAGTTGCAATCAAAATTATTCAACCACCATTGCAAATCTGGTTTATTGTCAAAATGTTCAGACTTTCAGCTGTTTGCCATGAGAAAATCAAGCAAAAGCCATTGAAATAGTTCAACACAATGAATGCTTCAAGTGCTTTCCCCAAATTCAAAGGAAAATGCTACTTATAATTAAAAAATTATTTAACCCCCTGAATTGAATTCCTCACAACAGCGCAAATATGCAAAACAGGTGTTGTCTCAAGTACACCTGATGCAACTAATCAATGGCTTCATCATTTACAGTGCCTTGCGAAAGTATTCGGCCCCCTTGAACTGTTCAATCTTTTGCCACATTTCAGGCTTCAAACATAAAGATATAAAACTGTAATTTATTGTGAAGAATCAACAACAGGTGGGACACAATCATGAAGTGGAACCAAATTTATTGGATATTTCAAACTTTTTCAACAAATAAAAAACTGAAAAATTTGGCGAGCAAAATTATTCAGCCCCCTTACTTTCAGTGCAGCAAACTCTCTCCGGAAGTTCAGTGAGGATCTCTGAATGATCCAATGTTGACCTAAATGTCTAATGTTGATAAATCGAATCCACCTGTGTGTAATCAAGTCTCTGTATAAATGCACCTGCC
>JAFFST010051029.1:69042-82066 GCA_022414735.1 Noturus placidus | reverse complement strand
AATACACTACATGTAAATGATAGAATGTCAAAGCACCATCCTATTTATTCCAGCTACTGTGTGTTACAGCATTCATAAAAACAGAGTCAGAGTGTAAAAACAGTTACATTTACATTTATTCATTTAGCAGACGCTTTTATCCAAAGCGACTTACAAGTGCACACTCACACACCAATGGTAGCAGAGCTGCATGCAAGGTGCTAGCTTGCCATCGGGGGCAACTTAGGGTTCAGTGTCTTGCCCAAGGACACTTCGGCATGGGATCACCCGGGCCGGGATTCGAACCGCCAACCCCACGATTCGTGGATTAGTGGCCAACCCGCTCTACCGACTGAGCCACAGCCGCCCTGTGTGTAGTTAGTGTGTAGTTGTCTGAACCAAAATATTACTTTATGCATATCATCACTTTACTGTAAGAAAATGAAATCCAATGCCTCAAAATAAATACACTTACATTAAATAAATAAATAAATAGATAGATAAGAGATTAACCATAGCACTTCATTTGTTCATCGTGTTTGGGCGAATGGGCGAAAAATCCATATCCAATGTACTTAATTTATGTAAATCACAATGTTTAATACAATATTATATCATATATAATATAGTATATCATATTATGTAGACACCATGCTGTTTGTCTATTCCCACCTTCGTAGTGTGTGTGTGGAGTCTGCATGTTCTCAGGGGTTTCCTCCGGGTACTCCAGTTTCCTCCCCCAGTCCAAAGACATACAGTGTAGTCTGACTGGCATTTCCAAATTGTCAGTACTGTGTTAATGCGTGTGTGATTGTGCCCTGCGATGTGTTAGCACCCCATCCAGGGTGTCCCCCGCCTTGTGCCCCAAGTTCTCTGGGATAGGCTCCAGGCTCCCCTGCTACCCTGTGTAGGATAAGCTTATGAAAAATGGATGGACGGATGGATAATGTATCCAAATTATATCCCTGCAAACAAAATAGGATAATGAATTTGCTCCACATCTAACATAAACGTGCTATTCATAGTTGGAGGATGCAATGTACAAATTAAAGTAAAAATTAAGGGATTCTCATGATTTAAAAAAAAAAATACTTTTATAAATGATGAATTCTAAACATTTTTTTTCGTGTTTATAGTACTTGGACTGACCATCCGACCAAAACACTGCAAAAAAAGGCAGAGCTGGTCAAGATTGTAGCCAGCAGGTTATTTTAGTCTTTAAACTCATAAAGTTGCATTAGTAGTGGTAATTCAGACACTACGAGCACCATCTACCAGATTGGGGCGGCTGTGGCTCAGTCGGTAGAGCGGGTTGTCCACCAATCCACCAACCGTGGGGTTGGCGGTTCGAATCCCGGCCCGGGTGATCCCATGCCGAAGTGTCCTTGGGCAAGACACTGAACCCTAAGTTGCCCCCAATGGCAAGCTAGCACCTTGCATGGCAGCTCTGCTACCATTGGTGTGTGAATGTGCTCTCATTAGTAAGTCCACTTGTAAATGTAAAAATGATATTTCTGTAAAGCTGCTTTGAGACAATGTACCATTGTAAAAAGCGCTATATAAATTAAATTTGCCAGCTGGCTACCAGTTTACTCTGCCTGTGTTTTGGCAGCTGGTAGATGGTCCGACTAAACTGGATTTTTTTCAGTAGAATTTGATTTCCCAACATGAGTGCGTAAATCACATAAGTGCAACTTGTGCAGGTTGTGTGTGTGCGTGCGTGCGTGTGTGTGTGTGTGTGTGTGTGTGCGTGCGTGCGTGTGTGTGTGTGTGTGTGTGTGCGTGCGTGTGCGCGTATGTGTGTGTAAATGAATCGGGCGTATTCCCTTATGGCTAGGTTTCAGGTCCTCCTCCCTCCCTCTCACCCACACTCACATGATCCCTCTCTCCAAAGTCGCTGAGAAATAACGGAGATGATGCTGTGCGCTATGAGAGCCGGTACAGCCATGCAGTTGTTCGCTCTGCTCGGTATCTTTACAACATTTACGGGCCACATCTGTGCCCAAATACAGTGGACCCAAGAAAAGGTAAATTTATTCGCCATTATAACATATCTTGTTATTGTGCGTTTTGCGTAGTTTTCCAACTAAAACCGTGCATGACGTTGGACTCGAGGATTTGTGCTGATCACATCTGCCTGTAGGCTAAATGAATCACATGTTTACTTCACAAACTGGATGACTGAAGTAGACTCCTGCAACAAGTATATATATATATATATATATATATATATATATATATATATATATATATATATATATGCAAGTATATATACAAAGACTATAGATTGCCACAGTGGAGCTGTTGTGCTATATAGGCCTATATATGTTTTAAACTCTGATAGTTAACTGATGTGTCAACATTTATCAGATTCTTCAAGGCTGCTTTTAGCTTTGATTTGGTTTTGACAATTTAGTAATAGATCAGACTTGTGCTTTAAACCTTGTTATGTTCTGTCTGTCCATCCTGGGTAAGGAATATGTTCTTCTGTGGATAGATTTGTATGTTGTATCTTGGTGGTTTCTGTGCCTACATAATAGTTCTTGCTTCTGTCTTCCTTTTCTGTGTTGCTATGGCAGCACGCGCCTCTTCATTGATCCAGTGACTGACATCGCGATATTTATAGATCCGACTTCTCGTTCCCGCGAGAATCTGTTTACTTGATCATTAAGCTACAATGGTTCACTTTGATCTGAGTGAGACTAAACCTTGCATCAGGAGGATTTGGGGTTTGTCCTTTTTTTGTATGTAAGGAGAATGTGACACGACGGACATCTTTGTCTCTTGTAATGAAGCCTAACCCAGGGGTGTTTAGTGTGACTGCAGGTTTACATTTTAACCAACCAGTAGCTATGTTATCAGTTACTTAATAACTGACTGAATGACTTGTATTAGATGGGTCCCTCCATGGTTAGATACAGTAACTTGCCCAACATTATCCTTTAAACCTCAACAGACAAGCCTTAGACATATTTTTGTATTTTGACACATTATGTAATGTTGTCACTGATCCACATTTTTTTTTTTTTTTTTTTTTTTTTTTTTTTCAATAACAATATCAGATATCTGAGTATCAGCCAATATCTTATAATGATACAATACTGACATTTTATTTGGAAGCAAATGGCCTGCCAAGCTTTTGTTTGTGTTTTGAGGTGTAGTTTGGTTTTCTGCTTATGTTCAAGATGTGTGTTTTATCAACCAAAATCACATTCTTTCCTGGCATAAAATACGTCAGTGAACTGGATCGTAATAGATGCCATATCTGATCTGATACTTCAGAATTTCAGGAAAGCACTCCAAAATTCATACTCAACATTAGAATAGTGCTACTGTTATGTAGTTTGGAGCACTGGCGTGCACTGAAATGGGAGAATGTTTCATCATGAATATTCTTCTTACATGTTTGTTGTGCTTACTGACTTACCACAAACATAACAGAAGACCAAATGGACTTTGAGAACAAACAAAAGTAATGAGAGTGACATTGTATCCAATCAGTATACTAAATCACATTTGGCTGGAGGGCAGTATAGTTTAGTTGAGTGCAAGATTATATTTTAGCTGCATTTAAATGAGGATTCTTTTACAAGTTTAAATTCACAGCGTGATACGCCTCTGTAATGTGAGTAACCTCCATATGCTGCTCCCCTTCTCATGGTATACTTAAATGTTCTCTGTTGCCATGTGTGGTTAATGTAGGCCACATAATTACTCATGCGGCATTGGCAGACTATAATTTTCCATACAAACAAGAATGAACAGGCTCTGTAATAAAGCTGTAGTTAACTGTCAACAACATATGCCATGTCTGTTTACAATTCAGTAATTTTGTCTTCTATGTACAATCTCAAAGAAGAGATATATGAACAAGGACATATTATGTCATAAATAAATAATGTTTTTTTATTATTATTTAGAGCACAAGATGTTGAACAAATGTTGCTTGATATCAAAATACTGCTTGTTTTTTCTTTATTCTAATTTGGTCTAGATTTGTTTGTGCTATTGATTTAAGCCCATCTTTTCTCCTCGATAATTTAACATGTTTTAATGTTTGTACTAAATCATAGATGGAGGAATAAACTCTGGAGGAATACATTTCTAACTGTGGTGATAAACAATTTTTTTTATGTAAGTAAAATACAGTACAAATCACGGTCTACTCATTTTTTGAGCAGCATCTGCTCAGTTAATGACACATTGTAGATGTTGATTCAAAATAGCCATTTGATTCTGGTGAGTCAACATCACTGTGGGATGTGTGATTAAACTCTACTCAATTCCACTGTAGTTGTTCTTTATTTATTAGCGAACTAATCATGACTGGGAGAAAACTTGGACTTTGATCAAGTAAACAATACAACATTCAAAGAACAGAAATGCACATTATTTGTTAAATAGTGAAGAGTTTCAGGTTATGAGTAGTTCAAAGGGAACTTTAAACCCAGCAGCTAATTCCCAATACCTTCCTGTGATGATTTTGTTGTATATTCCTGGTATATTCTCTATGTCAAAATACTAAACAATACTGTTGATAAGCAATTAGAAATAAACTGGGATTGAAGTTTCAAATGACTAAACCATTATTTACTAAAATACAAATAAAAAATCAATCAGTTATTTTCAAGTAGCACATGCATACAATATAGTAATATTTTGAATACTCTTGTCCCTGTTCTTAAAAGCCAATTAGCAGTTAGCAGGTATTTACAGTCCTCTGTGTTTAATTTGCCAAACTAAAATTTCAGTTAACAAGGTTGCCAGCATCACTATGAAACTAATCATGCTAACTCTCACACTGACTACCAACTAGCTGGCACAGCCAGATGAGATAGAATTGTTGGTTTGAAGAAATCCTATGATACCTCTCCACAAGTGTAAACAACTTCAGAGAGGTGTGTGATATTTAGGGTGATAAATGCAGTTTTATATATTTACTGTACATTAACCATCGTTTTCAGAAATATATAGACATTTTTGTGAATATGCAGTGGCAGTAAGCCTCATACGTCCACCACGATTTCTAAACAGAATGCAAAATAAAATATGCAACAAGTAAGTGTGGAAATAACATACTGCTATTAAATACGTAATTCCAATTAGCACTCAGTGCACTTCCCCCTGCTCCATCAATATTTCCCAAAAGTGGCCTTTGGGGATGATTATTTTTAGTGTTGGTTATTTGTTATATCAGATTTATTCTCATTGTAGTCCAGTACTATGAGCTTGTGGCATGCAGGCATATATGTTTAATGGCTGTTCACAATATTGTTAACATAAAGATGTATGCTATTGTAGGAAACTGGAAAATCAGATCGTTAGCAGTAAGTATTTAACCAAGATAAGATTATCTGATGACACTGGGCTAAGATCGTGTCTAAGATGCTCTCTCTCTCTCTCTCTCTCTCTCTCTCTCTCTCTCTCTCTCTCTCTCTCTCTCTCTCTCTCACACACACACACACACTCTAGCTGTACCACAAGGTGAGCACTCTGAGTTCCGATGATTTAACAAGTGTTCTGGCTCAAACAGACATTGACCGCATGTGGAAAAATGACCTAAAGCCCATGCTGGTGGTGCGATATCCTGGCTCTCCTGGAAGCCATGCAGTGCAGCAGGTCCGTGTTCAGTTTATTTGGCCATGTATTAATTAAAGTTAATGACACAAGTTACATTACCTTATTTGCATGTTTCTCACTTTCTCCACCCAGCAAATAAAATCTACCCTGAACTCACTGAATGCAGGCTGGGAGGTGACTGAGGATCACTTCCAAAACTGGACACCTTATGGCCAGATGCCTTTCACTAACATAATCGCCACTCTCAACCCTGGTGCTAAGCGGCGTCTAGTGCTGTCTTGTCACTACGACTCAAAGTATTTCCCGCCTCAGTGGCACGGTCAAGAGTTTCTGGGAGCCACTGACTCAGCTGTGCCCTGCTCCATGCTGTTAGAGATGGCCAGGGCACAGGATAAGGAGCTAAAGACACTTAAGGTAAGGAAACACATACATAGGAGTTGTGGCAGTGTATACGCTTGCAGCTTTTTATTATCAGGATTAACCGTGCCATATCAGAAGCAGCTTAGATTCAAATTTAGATTCCTTTCAGCTAGAGCTTAGAGAGAAAATAGAAAAGAAAGGTGACAACAATTAACAACTTCCATGTAGATAATATCATGTCATGCATACAACTATAGTTTGGTAATGGGATAGCATTACATACACCCATACATACCACATAATGGGAAACAATTAGAAACATGCAATATAAAAGTAGGTAAATAATATGCACTTAGACGTTATTCACCACTGGATGGCAGCGTGTGTATATTGTGGTCTCTGGCTCTCTTAGGACGCAGGGTCAGACCTGACTCTACAGCTGATCTTCTTTGATGGAGAGGAGGCTCTGTATCAGTGGACCTCTACTGACTCTCTGTATGGTTCCCGACATCTTGCTACCAAAATGGAGAACACAGCACACCCTTTGGGAGCCATAGACACCAACCAGCTAGATGGCATTGTAAGTTTATTCACGGAAACACTTACTATTTGTATGCAAAGGTTAAATTGTTGCAGTGTAGTGCAATACTACATATGATAATGATTACATTAAACTGTAGTGTTAATCACAGTGATCTAAATGTTATCATTTGCAAATGGAGCATAAGACCAATCAGACTTATTGAGAATACAGATGCTGCCTGAGCTTCTCATCGGACCTTGATATGGAGTCTTGCCATGAGGCAGTGCTGTCAGCAGTGGAGAGAAAATGACATCATGTCTGTTCTCAAACACTAAGGGAAAGTGGAGCCATTGAAAGCTTATCGTAAAAGAGACGCACACCAGCACTATTTCAAAACATTTTTTTTCTGTCGTGACTCACAAAGTCTGTCTTTTCCTTTGCTTCTTTTGTTCTTCCTTTATGTCCACCTACTCTTTCCTTTTTAAAACAGGATCTTTTTGTTCTGTTGGACTTGATCGGTGGTCCCATGCCTCGCTTCGGTAATCAGTTCTCCAACACTGCCAGATGGCTCTCCAAGCTCCAAAATATTGGTGAGCTTCTTTCATTCCATTTTAATTCTCTCAATGCTCACTGTTTTGTATGTTTTATATACATTATACCTTCTTTTTTAAGCATTTTTAGTAAGCCTATCAGGATATTTTTTGGATAATTTCTCTATATATATTATTTGAGTTCTGAACTGTTCTTAACCTAGCAATGATATTAAGAACCCAGTTTAAAAACCCAGCAGTGCTGCTGCATGTGCCTACACTCATTCACCCACTAACATATCAGTGTCACCAATGGGTGAAAATAATATCTGGTCAGCAATGGTCATTTGGCCGTCCTTGTCCAGTGCAGGATGAGGTGAGGGGGAGATGAGAAATTGTGCATACCAACAGATGGGTTACAGTCAGTAAAGGACATCTAGGGGGCTTGTACAGGCAATGGTATTGGTAGACTTTAGCTTATTTTTTACATTAAGTGGCATATTTATCGGTTATTCCTACTATATAAGTGTACTTTGTATGAGTATAGTATTTATATGGAGACAAATGCAAATCTAAACAAATGTCAGCTGTTGCATCATGCAGTACCATGCATTGGAATGTAATGGGGGGGGGGGGTTCAGGGTGTTATAAGTCTTGCATGCCAGACCTCTGGTATTTGCTGAGTCTGGTTCATTTCTTCAATAAATGGGGCCAAGAGCCATCTACTTTGACAAAAATGGCAATTTGATGAACATGGAAGATGACCAATCAAATCTTTTCACATAACCAGTTGGCAAACATTTCCTCACTTCATCAAGCAAAACTTTTAAAAACAGGATTCTGTGAAGATTTTTCTTAGACTTTTCATGAATTCTAGTGTTTTATATAACCTTTAATAATCACAATAATAGTCATAATCACAATCAATGTGTTCTCCTTCCATTAGAACATTTTATAATTAATGACATATGTGTTTCATGATTGAGTCTCCTATTTTTGTTTAGTATTTTCAAATTACTGTGTGGTCAGTATTTGCAGCAACTGTTTGTTACTGTGTGCTTGCTTTCAGAGCGGCGCCTACACGCACTGGGCCAGCTGGAGGATCACCCTAATGAAGTGCAGTACTTCTGGCCTGGCATGCCTGTGGGTCCTGTACAGGATGACCACATGCCCTTCCTTAGCAGAGGTACTATGATAATGCTAGTTTCTACTGTAGAAATGACATTATGGAGGAATGCAGACCATCATTAGCATGTCAACCTGATTTCAAGCGGAATTCCAGTTTTTATTTTTAAACAGAAGAAAGACAATAAAACCACGCCTGCTAACCATCTCCATGTTCTCACAGGGGTCCGGGTCCTTCACCTCATCCCCAGCCCATTTCCCATTGTGTGGCACACGTTTGATGACAACGAGGAGAACTTGGACCGAGCTACAATCCAGAACCTCAACAAGATTTTGCAGGTCTTTGTGCTCGAGTATCTCAACATGAAAACCCAGAATCCACTTACACAGGAACCCTAATATTCCTTTATCTTATGCCTAATCGATAACAACCTCAACGAAGCCACTATGAAGACTTGTTACCACAAAACACCACATAAGTTAGTGTTCTAGAGACCATGGTGTTAGAATTAGACTTATATAGGATCAATTGCATATTTTTGTGTATTGATTTATAATTGTATACTGTACCACAGGAATAAATATGCATAATATTATAATGAGATTATTTTAGTATCAGCATAATCAGTATATTTGTAAGCTTTGACATTCTAACTAGTGTACTTATTTTCAGTCTGTTATAAATATAAAAATAACAGTTCTAAGACATTGAAAAGAATATATGTTAAGATGATCTTTTACTTGTTGTATAATTTAAATTACGTTTAAACATCTTCATTTCTCTTAATTGATCGATCTAGTATCAGTCAATCAAATCTTTGCTTGTATTTCCTCATTTGTAAGTCGCTTTGGATAAAAGTGTCTGCTAAATGAAAAAATGTACAGTAAATGTAAATCAATTATATTACAGTCAAAGTTGTATGTGCTTCAAAATAGACTCAGAAAGCATATCGCGATCGGAGTTGCTCAAGGTTGCTTTAGATCAAGTGTGCTCTTTCTCGAAAGCCTTGGCACTCATGTTTATATATGTGCCATGAAGAAACAACCATTCCTACATCCCTGAATAGATGCAGCTGTGGCTGTGGCTCAGTTGGTAGAGCGGGTTGTCCACTAATCCACTAACCGTGGGGTTGGCGGTTCGAATCCCGGCCCGGGTGACTCCAAATGCCGAAGTGTCCTTGGGCAAGACACTGAACCCTAAGTTGCCCCCAATGGCAAGCTAGCACCTTGCATAGCAGCTCTGCTAACATTGGTGTGTGAATGTGGTCTCATTAGTAAGTCGCTTGTAAATGTAAAAATGATATTTCTGTAAAAGCTGCTTTGAGACAATGTACCATTGTAAAAAGCGCTATACAAATTGATAAATTATTAAATTATTATTATTATATTCCTGTAAAGCTGCTTTGAGACAATGTACCATTGTAAAAAAGCGCTATACAAATTGATAATTATAATTACTGTATTATGAAATGATGCAATGCTTTTACACACACACACACACACACACACACACACTGTATGGGGTCTGAGACCATTAGAAAATTAGAATATTTTAAATATTTACATGAATGAATTTCTTAGTATTTGGTACAATGCTGTTAAAGAGTATTTGCCCCAGCCTGATTTCTTATGTTTTTTTGTATATCCCATTCTAAATAGTTTTAGATTTCCAAATGAAATACAACATAAAACAAAGGCAACCTGAGTAAACACAATACAGTTTTTTTCTTTCTTTTTTTCTTTATTGAAGCAAAAAAAGTTATCCAACATTTATCGCCCATGTCAAAAACTAATTTCCCCCTTAAACTTAAAATTTCTTTTAGGATTTTCTGGTGGAGAGCAGGAATGAAGGTTTCCCTCAATTATTGCCAATTAGAAACATGCACAAAAAAAGTTGCCTAGGCCCTGAGTCAGCATAGCATCCCCAAACCATCACACTTCCACCACCATGCTTGACCGTAGATATGTTCTTTTTTGTGGAATTTGGTCTTTGGTTTCACCAGATGTAACAGAACCCCTGTCTTCCAAAAAAAGGATCATCAAGGTGTGTTTTGGCAAAATTCAGTCGGGCTTAAATGTTCTTCTGGGTTAGCAGTGTTTTTTGTCTCACCACCCTTCCATGGATGCCATTTTTGCCCAGTGTCTTTCTGATAGTGGAGTCATGAACAGTGACCTTTATTGATGTGAGAGAGGCCTGTAGGTCCTTTGATGTTGTCCTTGGGTCTTTTGTGACTCACTGGATGAGTTGTTGCTGTGCTCTTGGAGGAATTTGGGAAAGTCAGGCACTTCTGGAAAGGTTCAGTATTGTGCTGAGTTTTTCCATTTTGAGATAATGGCTCTCACTTTGGAGTCCCATAGCCTTTGAAATAGCTTTGTAACCCTTCCCAGATTTATGTATTTCATTCACCTTCTTCCTCATCATTTCTGTTTTTTTTTTTCCTCCAATTTTGGCATAGAGTGTAACCAACATCATGCTATTGAAAAAGTTCTATTTAAGTGTAGATTTCATTGAACAGGGTTTGCAGTATTCAGGCCTGGTTGTGTCTAGTCCAGCTGAACCCCATGACTCAGGTTACTCAGGTTGCCTTTGTTTTATCTTAGATTTTGTTTTAATTTCTGAAACACACTTATGTTGCCTTTTTGCTTTAATGACAGTGTGCACTCAAGCCGGCATGGACTCCACAAGTTTATGCAAAACCTTATGATCAATTTTAGATTGCAGTTTCATCTGAACACATGCTTCTATTGAAGAGATTATGCATGAGGAAAATCTCACCTTTTGTACAAAGCAGTTAACACAGCCAACATCACAAATTTATTTAAACAGGGACCTAGAAATAGTGCAGTATCTTAAATATCTTACTTAATTGTTTTATTTTTATATTTCAGAATTCTAAAATACACATATACAGTATGTAGCAGACTCCAGAAATCCACTTATATTACTATTATAAAAATCTTGTATTCAGTGTTTACATTTTTGGCCTATTTTGTGGATGGCCATTGTTGTCCAGAAAGCATAAGCAAACAGGAACTATGATCATACATCAGTCACACATTGCCAGCATTCATGCAAATCTGACCTTTTGTACAAAGCAGTTAACACAGCTAACATCACAAATTTATTTAAACAGGGACCTAGAAATAGTGCAGTATCTTAAATATTTTACTTAATTTTTTTATTTACACATACAAAATACACATATACAGTTTGTAGCTGTAATCCAGTTATATTGCTATTATAAAGATCTTGAATTCAGTGTTTATTGAATAATTTTTGGCCTATTTTGTGGATGGCCATTGTTGCCCAGGAAGCATAAGAAAACAGGAACTATGATCATGCATCAGTCACACATTCCCAGCATTCATGCTACTTTTCTGAAGACTGCCTTGAGGTGACACTCCCATGGTTAAACTGAACTGCCATGAAATCTACCATCACAAGTGTCTAGTTTCACTCCACCCTCATGAACTACAACAGAATAAAGGTCTCCTTCACTTTGGTCCTATTTCCAATATCCATTAAGAAAATAAAATACATGGCCTTTTGTTTGGGCTAAAAATTGCACACAGGTCTGACATAATCTGTTGCTTTTTTTCTACTAGAATTTATAAAATTTTATTATGGTGATTTCAGTAATTGTCATCATGTGCTATCATAATGAATAGTATTATATACTGTATATTTCATATTATTCCATAAAAATACAGAATATGCTTAGATATCTCACAAAAGGAATTCAGGCTTCATACTAGTTTGAGGTTTTAATGATTTCACGCCGCTCTTGTGTGTTCAATGTGCCAAAACTGAAATATGATTTCCTGAGCACCTGTCCTGCATGTAAAGGCTGTTTCTGTGACATGCTTCTGCATGTAAGTGGTTTGATAGATGTGTGTTGAAGTGTCACTTCATTAATAAAATTTACAAAAAGAACATTAGATATTATATAAGTTATATGTGATTATTATTGGTACATTCTCTCACTGACACACATGCATACATCCTAAGTCTTCCCAATAATCACCATAACAGAACCCTCACTTATGTACAGTTAAAAATAGTTAACTACTTTAGTTAAGGCCTCTGGCGAGCCTCAAATCCTTGTTCACCTTAAATCTTGTTCACCTTTGATATGATTGAAAGCCAGATATTCTCCACTGTTATTATAATAATTTGTTTTTACAAGTTGCTGCCTGGACCACAGTCATTTCCTAATACTTAATGCCTTTGCGTACAATGTATGAAGAATAAACTGTGATGTTATTATGCAATTATCTGATTCTTGAATTATTAGAGGCAGACTATACCTTATACAGTTGAAATGCTCACTTGAAATTTAAAATTTTTTTACAAGAATTTTATGTGTCGTTATTGTGGTGAAATTGCCTGCTTTTTGGTAACTGATATTAATTTTAATAGACTTCCCATTTGGAAAGTAAGAATTTCTAGTTTTGTATAACAATTCACAGCTGATTCACTTTAAGTGACTTACAATAGTACTATTTTAAACACAGTGGAAGAGTCGTAATGCCTTGCTTTAACCTCCCACAACCCACTGATGGGTCATATTCCTCACTCTTTTATATACATTTCTGATTAGTTTTACTGTATTTCCTGAATGATTCAAAGTAGTTGTTAAATAATATACTTTAAGTAAGTCACAGGGAACTCAGCTGGAAACGTAAAAATTAAGGGGTGAACAATCAATCTTGAATTAATGGCTTTGCCTTCTACCAATAAACTATATGCCAGAGGGAACACGTAATTATAGTTTTTCAATCCCAATACTTTATTGCTCATGATACGTGTGAAAGTCTAATTACAGGTGCAGTAAAATTTACTTTCCAGCTGTAAGGCAGGAGTGTGTGATTTAATGTTGGGATTATTCCTGAGATGACGTGGTTCTTTAAAAAACAAAAATAAAAA
>JAFFST010051029.1:27151-56222 GCA_022414735.1 Noturus placidus | reverse complement strand
GTCTCCAAATCCTCACATTTATTCTGTAATTGAGTCACGGTCTCAGTGAGAGACTCGATGGTAGATTTCATGTGTGCTAGGTCATGTGTAAGCGCGTGCTCCATTTCCACAACAGTACCTTTCAGCGCTATTATGGTAGCTTCGGTAGCAACTTTATCACCAGTCTGCTGTGTTCTCACAGCCTGCAGGTCAAGCTGGATAGTAGACCGTGCTTCCTGGAGAATCTCCTGGAGCTCCGTATTAAAAATATCAGCAATATCCTTCCTCAATGAAGCCAACACCTCAAGCTTGAGTGCGGCGAAATCAAAGTCATTGCATGGCAACGCGGATTCATGGGGAGAGGAGGACACGCTCACGGTGCATGCACTTTGCCTCAGTCATGTTTGAATGCCACCTCGGGTTTTCGTATTCTTTCCAGACATTTTAACGTGCCAAAAAATTTAATTATAAGCAAAGATAAGGAGTAAAATAAGTTAAAGTATATTAGATGACCAAAAAGTGCAAATTAAAATTTTAATCGAAATCAGCAGGAGCCTCCAGCTTCGCGTCCTACTCCATTCGAACCCGAATTCGAACTCGGGTTGCATTTCTGTCAGCCAAGAACAAGTATCTGAGGCGATCATGGGAACAGACTCACCAAAACTTGTTGACAGTTGAAAAGTGGAAGAAGACCAGGTGATTTTCTTTTCTGATATTCAACTATGCCGTTATCCCCCTCCCCAAAGATACATGTTTTATCATCTCTGTCAGTCATTACAGTGTGCATTGTGTTTAGTCCCTACATTTAGATATCAAAGATTTGCCAGGGGATCACGTTTCCATGGAATTGAGCACAAGCACAATATTTAGTGCAGTAGATTTGGGGAAAAATGCAAATAACCAAGTCTTTTATATTGACTTATGAGCTGTATTTTTATCTTGTGGAACCAAACTGAGAGTTCTTATGGCTTAAGCCATGATTGCAAGCATGTCTAGTTTGTAACTGGTTATATCATGACTTCAGCTCCCATTTAATCATTTATGCTCCAGATGTTTAATATCTCAGCTTTATGAGGAAGTGGAATATTTTATGTCCCTCCTCCCTTGCTTCATTAGATATATATTTTAAATCTTTGCCTCTTCTTTAACTCTCTTTAATTATGCCTCTTTTATGAATTTGGTCTCTCAATTTCTGGAGGTTTGAGGTTACCATCTGCCTTCCTCTTCAAATTTTATGTGCATCACTTATACCATATGACTCCTTTCATTCTTATATTTATCATTAAAGCATGTTCATCCTAGTAAACACTCTACTGCTTGTAATGAGTTTATGGAAAAGGTTTCAGAATGGGCTCCGCATGTTTTTCTGTTCTTGCGCAAGTCCTGTGTTTTTGGACTCTCATTGTTATTTTAATAAGCACACAGTAACGAATTTGTGTGCATCCACCTAAAATAGGATAAGTCAACATAAAAGGGTCAAGTCGAGGTCATGAAGCTTCAGTATGCACCAGTGGTAACACCATTCCATCTGAAACCACAGTACATTTTGCACACTCCCATGATCTAATTAATAATAATGTCCTGCAAGTAAGAGAGGTTGTCCTTAAAGGTGAAACCAACAGACGACTTTGTAGAGAAACAGGTTTCCACTGCTACAAGTGCCAAAATGCATAAAACATTAGGGCAGATTAAAATACTTGTATTCTGCCTTTGCCATTATTTGACAGCACATTAAATATCAGATATTTAGCCCATATTTTATATCAATCAGTCAAGATTTGGAATTTGGCTAATGATGTATTATTCATTATGATTTCAAAAATGAAATGGATGAAATGATGGATATTCTCCAATTAGCTATGTATATTTGTGTCTGTTCCAACACACATTCCATGTCAGTGTTTCGGTTTGAGCTTGGAGGTTGTTTGGTTGCCATATTAAGGACTTGGTTGGTTTGGGGAAAACCTGCATTCTTTATGTGTTAGAAAAAAGAATTCCCCCATTATAGACCCTTTACTATTAGTTGTATGTAAACACTAGGCTAAATCAAGTGTGGTACAAGTGAGGTGTCCTAACCTCAGAGTTGGAGACTTCTCTGTAATTGTGGTTTTGCCTTTTGGGGATGTGGCACAGACGTGAGTCGGACTCAGAACAGTCGGTTGGGGAGTGCCTGATTTCCAAACCACCTCTGATTACACATCTGTAATGACACTGTGTTTACTGCATTGTTCAAACTTATCAATACTGAGAAAGTCTTAGCATAGCTTTTAGTGGTTCTAAAAATGTCAGATGATCAGGCACCAGTGCAAGTTCAAGCAAATTTAAGCAAGTTCAATGCACAGACTTCATGACTTAAAATATTCTGTGTCTAGACTTTCCAAACTCAAGAGTTTGTAGATGTATGATTATGTAACATAATATAACAGATTAAAACTGATCTGGTCTTTATGTCTACAGCTTTTTTGACTCGTGATTAATCCTTCCTTCCCCCTACTTGAGCTTTTCATGCCTGATGCAAAAGTTGCAAACCTGTCAGATCAGTTTCTTTTCCCTATGGCGCTTTTTGCTAACTAACACCTCCTCCCCCTTCAGCATCTGTCACATGTCATGGCAACATGTGGGTCAGCTTGAGCACCTTTAGGTCATCAGTCCTGTTTGTCTTCCAGCCTACAGCATTGCCCCACCGCAGTAGTATAATTCATACACTGATCATTTGCTTAAGAATCCAAGTATCATTTGAGTCGGTTTGTGCCTAGAGTTAGAAACGAGCTCTAGACATAATTATTCTCATAGTTTTTTCATGTAATTGATTGTTTTTTTGTTCTCACTCACTGCTCCTTGGTAATTCAGTTTGTGAGATGAAACGAAATAGTTGTTCAACTTGTTAAACTTGTCATCTTTTTACGAATAAATTACCTCATGTCATATTCGATCATAAATCCTTGTGGAAAGGTGAAAAATCGTTAATAATCAGCCAATAGTGGTGTGTTCTTTATGTAACTGTACGGCTTGCACAAGGGTTTGTTTTTAATTTGTGAAGTCATGCATTAGGGTTTAAAGCTTAACATGTTAAAAGGGTTTTGTTTTTCTTTACAAGGCTTATTGTGTACCAAGGGACTGCCATTGTATAAATCTGGAATTACCACAACAGGGCATCTCTGTAGAACAATGGACATTCCTGCAATCCTCACAGGTTTGCCCGAAAGTCTAAATAAAAAAAGAGAGAGAGAAACAGTGGCAGCCACTATTGTACACAATGTGTTTTTCACTCCTCTCCAATGGAGGGCATGGCCAGCACAGGAGGGAGGTGTGTGTGTGTGTGTGTGTGTGTGTGTGTGTGTGTGTGTGTGTGTGTGTGTGTGTGGAGGTCAGATAGGTTCATTCTCCCACTGGGAGGCTGAGAGATGGAAGGCTTTCTTTCTCGTGTAATCAAATCTCTGAGAACCAAAGCCTGCTCTTCCTTTTTCACAGGGCCTGTCTACGGTTGAGAGCCCGGCTACAAGAAGGGACACCAGCAGAAAGGAGAGGACTAGAGGGTGTTAATTCCAGATAGTACAAGGTTCGGGTGGGGGAAGTGGTAGTAACAGGTTTATGCTGCTTCCTTTTGGAACAGATGTTAAGGTCACATGATATCTTGCACTAAACGATGTAAAGTTTACAATTTAGGACATAAAATTCTGTCCGGGATGGGTGAGAAACAAAAACGACTAGCTGAGCTAATCGCGCATCTGCACCGAACAGTGCGGATCACCATAACTCTGATAACAAACAAGGTCCTAGAACTATCTGTATCTGCATCCGAGTGTGTGCCAAGTTCCCATTGCATAAATATACATGTGAAAGAAGGAGGAGTTTCACTGGCAGTAATCAGGTGGTGACTCAATAGGCAGGAGTAGTAAAATTCTACTTGAAATTCAAATAAACAATTTGGAAATGTAACCAGGCATATCTTGTTTGATGTTAAAATGTGTGTGGCCCTGCTGTATTTGTCTCTCAAAAAAGCCACTTTTCCACTGCATGGTACGGCTCATTTCGACTCGGCTCGCTTTACTTTTCTGAGTTTGCTCACTCCTGTTTAGAGCCGCCTCTACATGTATGCAATCTTTCACTCGCCTTCACGCAGGAATAATATTGTATTATCGAAGCCCTGTACAAATACACGGTCAGGCCATATTCCAAATGCCTTTCCTCTTCACTGAACAAGGGACCCTATTAAGTATGTAAAATAACAGCGTTCTAGACCCTACGTAGTGCTCGATATGAGTAAGTTAGGTTCAGCCGTGACAGGAGTGATCGATAAATGCCTGTTTGGAAATTGGTAACAAGCGAGATGTAAAAATCCAAGACAGAAATGTTTTGTTGAAAAATTATACATAATTTTCAAGTAATACAATAGTATCATATACAAAGTATGTATTAAATGACATATTTATTCAGGCACAATACAGAACCACTCGCAAAGGAGAGTTCCCTACTCGCTTGGAACTTTGACCGAGGTGGTAATAAAAAAAGTACCAGGTACCATCCACAGTGTAAAGCCCCCCCCCAAAGCGAGTTTAGTTGAGTTGAGCCATACCGTGTGGTGGAAAAGCACCAACAGAGTGAAAATAAGCATGAGACACAGTTTGTTTCAGTGGCAGCATGAAATGACAAGACATTCATATTTTGTGGAAATAAAGAGAGCAAACTTTTTACATAATGGTGAAAGTGTCAGTGCTTTATTTTAGACCAAGGTAAAGTTGTAACACTATTCTGTCATGGGAGAGTCAACAGTACAGAGAACTTCAAGCTTTTGGTTTCTCAGTAACATGACAAGCTGCATTTTTTTTTGTTTTATTAACTTCAAGAGAGAAAAATGAAAGGCTGGTAAGGTAATGACTATTTTATAACTGCTATAATGTAAGGGATAACATGAACTAACGTCTTTTGTGGATGATCCACATTAAACATAATTTTAATTGGATAAAAAGTACAGCGTACTGTTCTTTAATTAATAAAATATGTTCGCGTTAGCACATTCCTGTGATCTAAGTGGAATAAAACGCTTCAGGGCATGCTGTTATATGAAAATAATCAACTCTAAGTTGATAACGGCATTGCACCACTCTGTCGTTGATTATTTACCTACAACAGTACCCCAAGGTGTTTTATTCCTTACTTAGACTACTGGGGTGAAATGCTTCTGGCTGCTTCTCTTTTTTGAAGATGCGTCACTTGTCCCTTTTGTTCCCTTCACACTACACTGACATTCTATCTTTCTTTATTGTCTTCACCTCACAATTGTAATCACACACACACACTTAGTGTGTTTATGGTGGGAGCTTCACAGTTTCATAAGTGTTTTGACCAGAGGAGCTAGCCTTCCTGTTATTCCTACTAAATTCACACAGTGATTCTGTTGTTTTTCTGCTTTGTGGGTTGAGCAGGTGAGAAGGATTTTATATATATATATATATATATATATATATATATATATATATATATATATATATATATATATATCAGTTTGCTATTTGATCACTTGAACTTGAAAACATCACAGTTAGAAAACCAATCCTTAATTCCAGATTCTTTAAGGGTGAACGGATGTTGAAATCCTTTAATAGTTGCCGAAAGAGTCTTGATTTGTCCTTGTTATCAGATGTATGCTTTTTTTGGTCCAGTGTCAAATAATGCAGAGTCAATTGAGCAGCAGTGAAGGCCTTTCATTAGTGAGCCTTGTGAGAGCTGTTAATTCTAGTGTTGCGATGCGACATCTCACTGTAATGATGGAAAACCATTCGGAAAGCCCTGGATCAAGTCCTCTAATCACTTTAGCACATTCCAGCTCCTCTTTTCTCCTCCTCTGATCAATGGGCTCTGAAAAGAGCCCTAGAAGAATAGTATCACTCACCAGAAAATATTTTTAGCAATATCTGATTCTGAAAGGAGACACTTTTCCCTTTCTGTTCTGTGCTTTCCAGTTTGCACAGCTTGTCTCCGTCAGTAAGACAAACTGTTTGTGCTGGGCTGTGTTCATTCATCCCAAGCTGCACTCTCACACTTGTGACTGAACTTTGAAATAAAATACGTCTTATCCTAATGAGGTTTAACACCAAAGTTCAACTCCGAACGGATTGAGGCTCACATTGGGGGCCTCATTTTCCTCCAGTTTTCCCTTTCTTTACTAATTACGCTTATTTTATTTTATTTTATTTTATCTTTTGCAAATTAACATAGATTAGAATGTTAATTTCTACAGCAATCATTTTAAAGCAAATTGACAATAAACAAAATCTCATTGCAAGGGTCAAGGTAATTTTTTTTTCCCAAATAATTTAAGCTTTCCTATATATGGCAATTAGGAAGGTTCTTAATGTTGCATTTCCAATGCTGGACTGAGATGAATGGGATGTTGAATGATGAGCTGTGTTGTTGTGTCTGTGCTGACAGGCCATTGAGCACTAGCAGGGCATGGGGCCAGTGCTCTGCAGCTGGCCCTCTCTGTACTGCCTTTGACTGGGGCATGCCCCTCCCCCATTACCCCATAGAGCCATCCTTCACTGACACACTGGTGGAATGGCTCAGTAAGTGGGCTGCGTTGTGTATGTCGCTTGGCGTAGAAGTGTGTTGTTGCATTCATTTCCAAAACCAGTCGGCTACTTGTGCAAGTTCCTGTGCAAGTTAAACAGCTCAATTCATTGAGCATGTTCATTTACATTCTGTGAAGGCATCATGCAAACGTGTGTTGCAACAGTTTAGGTCTTTGAGTTAAACTGTTGAAGCATAATTTCCTCCTGTGAAATTATAAATAAGTTCCCTAATTTTACAGTGACAAAACAGGAACTCATGGGAACAGTAAAATTGTAGTCCATTAACTTTGTTTTTTTTTTTTTTTTTTAAGTAATTGGTTAATGTATATTTTTTTTAGCTAATGTCCTTCTAGGATTAAAGTGTGCATCATGACAATTAGAGTTGACCGTAATACAGTAATGTTAAGTACAGTTGACCGTTTACTGTCAAATGGAGGTACATATTGTTTAATCAGCTGCGCACAAGCACACACATACTGTAGGCAGTTGGAACCTGCGGGTTGTTTATGATGGCTTTATCAGGGAGATCCGTCTCACACCTGTTCTCTCTGAGCGACTGCAAAGCAAACACAAGAACTTACGATTCTAGAGAAAAGCAGCAGTCTGCTGCTTGTTTAAGCCCAGTGAAAAAAATAATGCACATAATACCTTTACCATGTTTGAAAAGCTTTATGTACTCAATTTCATGGTACCAATATGGGCTTTCCTGCTAGGTGTGGCTGGATGTGAGAGTATGAATTCATGCTGTTTTCTTTTATTCTGCATTGCCAAGGTCTTGATGACAGTCTCCAGCAATATGTTACCAGCTTTGAGAGAGAGAAGATCAGTGGAGAGCAGCTGTTGAAGATCTCGCACCAGGATCTGGAAGAGCTTGGGGTGGCTCGCATCGGTCACCAGGAGCTGGTTCTGGAAGCAGTGGACCTGCTATGTGCTCTGGTCAGTACTGAAGACTTACCCACAGTCAAACTTCCTGTAATTAATATGGTCCCTATTCCTCATGTGCACTATTGAGTGTCACAGAAATGGTGTGAATGAAATGAAAGTTGCTGCGAAATGAAAAATAATTTTTACTCTATTTCTACAAACTGAGATGCTTCTCATACAATGGTTTGTCTAAGTGGTTGAGCTTTGAAAGGAAAGCAGCTGATGCGGTCAAATTTGAATTTGATTCAACTTCTATTAAAACTGTAAGGCATACAGTAAAATCCGATGTGCAACCACTTTCTCTGTCGTTTACTGTGGCTCTTGCTAGGTTGCTAGTTCCACTAATTAAACAGGCCATAAGTTAGTTTGCTGTCTAACGAGAATGTTGTGAAATTAAATCAAGTGTAAATGGGGAATGTGACAGTGTGTGCCAGCTTTAGTGAGTTTTAAGTGTCCATGAACTTTACACCATCTAGCAAAATCTAGAAATGTGTACACACATACACACATGGATAAAGGATTTTTGTCATTCATGTAAATTTCTGTGTGTTAATAATAATAGTAGTATTGAATGATGCCTTGAAAAACTAAGAATATTAGTTTTCATCTTTTCCCAAGAAAATAATTTCATGTTATTCTGTATGCATACATTACACACAAATCAGGCACCACTCTTTTCACTCTCAAGAGAAGTAACGTTAAACTGTGGTAAGATACAGTACCTTGCTAACTTTTGTAATGTTAGCATTTTGTGCGTGATAAATCTTAAGTCTAACAAGTTAAGTACTTTGCCTCCCAAGCACTTTTCAGGAGCCTGTTTGAAAGCAACCATAAATAATTGCCTTGTGATGTGTCACGAGAAGGGTTTTCTTCTAACTGTTCAATCTGAAAAATCTTGCTCTATAAATGATAGTGCAGTTGCTGTATGGGGCAAGTAAGGTATGTTTACAACAGGTATATTGATTTATTAGATATATTTTTGGACATGACCTACCAGTCTCCTATACTATTACAAATCAGAATTGGTTTGAAAGTCCAGCATAATGATAATGAGCTTTTAATGATCACAGCACAGTGAAATTCTTTTTTTGCATACCCCAGCATACCAGGAAGTTGGGGTCAGAGCACAGGGTCAGCCATGATACGACGCCCCTGGAGCAGAGAGGTTTAAGGGTCTTGCTCAAGGGCCCAACAGTGGTAGGATGCCCTGTGGGCAAGGGTTACGAGTGTTAGTCATTAAATATTGGCATATTGTGTCAGTGAAAGGACAGCTACACAAAGCTAAAAATGAAAAGCCCAACTTGAGTCCATGTCTTTCTTTCTTCGTTCTTTTCATGGTATGGATCTTTGCAGCTGTTTTATGAAATGTTTTTCAGAAAAAGACAATGAGGATATATTGATGTCATGCTTTTGTGCTCTGTCCTGTGTACACAGTTGGACAAACATGAGTTAGGTCTTGTTCATTCTTATTAAAGTTGCTTCTCTAACCTCTATCTCATCTATAGCTTTAATGGGTAAAGTGTGTTAGAAGCTTTAACCTGAAGTTATTTTTTGCACACTCAGCAGTATAGTATATCTTAATAGTGTAATTACATTAACAAGATTACAGCAAACTAATGAATTTGTACAAGGGAAAGTTAGGTAGAGGTAGGTTAAAGGTGGGTGGGGAGATAAACTAAATAGTTTCAAGCTGTGCTCTGCCACATTATCAACCGCTGTTTGGGCAGATGGAATTGCTTTACATTTTACCACTTCCTGCATCATAAAAAGCATTTTTAAGCTCTAGTCTTTGATCGCTGCGAGCTTATCGTGAGATTCTTATGCTGCTGGAGACTCCACTAAATAGTTTTCTGAAACCCTCTTCAGTTTTCACTAGATCTAAAACACTGAATCAGTTTTTGTTTTCTATGAACATGGCTGCCATTCATATGATAATCAAGGAGGATTCATAATATCATTTACATTTACATTTATTTGGCAGATGCCCAATGTAGTCTCTTTGTAGATACCCTTTGTAGTCTCTATTAAAAACACATCCTCATGCTATTTTACTAGGTCAGGGACTACGAATACGATCAGTCTAAAAACCCTGTTGGGGAGTATAGGGTACAATATGAAGAAACATACGTAAAATAACAAAGTGCTAATTGAAGTGCTTGGTGAATAAGTAGGTCTATCATTTTTGTTTGAGGACAACCAGTGACTCAGATTTTCATACAGCCAGGGGAAGTTCATTTCAGAACCTGGGTGCTAAGACATAGGAGAGACTTGATGCATGTCTTCCTTGCATCCTGAGAGATGGTAGGTCCAATCGAGCGATGCTAGAGGCCCAGAAGGAGCGTGGGGCAGAGCTACTATTTATGTTTAAAAAGACTTTTTTTTTTTGCCCACACTTGATATGTTTTTTTGTGTGTGTAATATATAAAATTAGAGATGCACCGATGTATCGGCCGATAAAGGCTATTTTTCTTGCTACCGACCGATAGTTTAAAAACATCCGATGATTAGGGCCGATTATATCCTGTCAATCAAAAGAGGGCGGGAAAACACATCGATTTCGAGCTGTTTGTAAAGATGTGATTTGCATGGAATGATGACAAAACTGCAGTTTGTAATATCTATACCGCTAAAATTTTACAAAAGAAGTGAGCAGCAGTGAAGTGGTATTGAGTCAAATTTTTTCCCGTGCTACTCGGGCGCTTCTCTTACTGAATTAAAGGGCCAGTACATCGTTTAAAGATTTAAACTAAGATGAGTGAAAAAAATAGTATATACTTCCCAGAAAAATATATTTGTAGAGTAGTATGTTTCATGTGCAGTAAATGTTAATGAGTTAATATAATCAAAAACGGTTTGTATTAGGCCTATATATTACCAGTTTGATGTTCAATGATTGAGTAGAAATGCTTTTGTTTGTGGTGAGTGAATGTGAGACTAACAGTTGTTTTTTTTTTTTGTTGTTGTTTTTTTTTTTAATAATTCAGTCAATGTTAATAGGAATTAATAACATTCAATAAGTTAAGAAATCTTACTTTAATCTTCAGAATTTAGTTAATGTGTTAATGTTAATTTGAGTAATGTGTTTTCTGTTTGAGACCAGTTACTGTAAAACAACTGTAAAAAAAAAGAGAATAAAGTTTTTATTGCATTTCCTTCAAAATTGTGGAATTAATTATTATTCATTTAAAAGAGGTATAAATGGGAGAACTATCTGTATAGGTTATCGGTCCATATCACTCTAAATAATCAGGATCAGCTGAGAAATTTAGTATCAATCTATCATATATATATATATATATATATATATATATATATATAAACAAAATGGTGTATGATGTAATTTTGTTTATGTTGACTTGCTTGACTAAGCTTTGATTATACTGGTGATAGTCAAGCTGAAGGAAAAGGAAAACATTGTCTAGGATCTGCTGGGTCAACGATGACTCGTCTGGTCTCCCATTGGTTAAATGATGTAAGTATCTTTGTCAGGAGGTTTGAACACATGGAAAGACTTTGGTTAGGGCGAATGAAGGACTTGATTGATGTTTATGTCATACTTTATGAACTGTATGGTGCATCCCAGTATCCAGCACCCCTCATCTTATGGATGGTTTAATAGGGCCCAGACCTTGTGCATATACAGACCAGATTTCCATAAATTTTTTGATCTACTTTATAAATTTGGCCTGGGTTGATTTGTTATTTTCTGTAAGAGTTGTTATATTAGATACATCTCCTACTTCTTTTTTAGATGAAGTGGAAGATGTGAAGTAAACTTTCCTCCCAATATACATGAGGAACATCTCAGCAGGCCACTGGTCCCATGGGAAATGTTCATCAAGGATCAGCACTTGCCCCCTTTCATAAACTAGACCATTTGAGGAGGGCTTCCTTGAAATGTATCTAATGGGCCCTTGAGAAGGAGCTAGCTTAAATGTTAGTGACATTTTATGGAGGTGAATTTCAACACCTTTCAAAAGAAGTGTACTTATCAAATCCCACCTCTTTTCACTTTGCTGAGAGAGAGAGTGGGGAGGATAGCATCATCATTGCAAACTGTTAAGAATATTGGTCTGTCGTTTCCATTTTCCTATTGCATGATCATACTGAATAATCATATTTGTTTGTCAATGTGTGAAGGCCATTACATACAGATCCCGTCTTTGCTTATACAGTATACACCTGGTGTATACTATATTATACTTACTCTGCTCAGGTTTCACTATATATAAATGTAAAACCAATTAAACTCAGCACAGCTAGATGCCAGTGAATTGGACTGGGACCATAATATAGCTTTTGCAGAGCTTACGCTGAAACCTTATACCACTTTATTTTTCCCTCAAGCTATGGCAGCCCCATTGGTGGAAAGTGTGTTCTATTGTCTCAGAGCTCTGGAATATATATTAAAGATGTTCCAGCCAGCTGTATGCAGTGGAAAGATCTATGGCTAGCATTACCAGCACTCCAAAAATCTCCCCTGGCAAATCATATTAGATTCTCAAACAACACAGGAAACAGATTCTACACCTTATAATGTTTTTTCCACTTAACAGCACAGCACAACACTGCTTTGGAACAAACCCAAATCCAGGATTAGGCATATCAGTTACAGATCACTACAATTACATAACACTACTAGGGCTGCAACTAATGATTATTTTGATAATCGATTACTCTGTTGATTTATGTCTGATTAATCGATTAGTTGAATTACAAAGCCAATTTTTATTTTGTGTATTTTTTTGTATTTTTTCTGCTCAATTTTGTCCTTCAAACATTGTGCAAATTGAAGGCTATGAAAACAGTATGAAATGTATCTGTGTGGGCTATGCTATACATTGTGCAAAGGATTTAAAAAAATCGAGAATTTCGAACGTTTACAGATAAGGATATAAAGGTAAAAATGTCATTTCTGTGCTGAAGAAAACATGTCTGGAACATATTAAGAACTTGTGTTTCTTTGAAGCACTTAATATTAACCTGGATTGTGCACTTGGGGTTAGGGTTAGGGTTTTTCAGATGTGTTTTATTTATAGAAATGCATTTTTTACCATTGTGAAGTGACATCACAGACAGGGGTTATCCACAGTAATGTCACAGTCCCAACTAATCGATAATGAAATTCGATGTTCATTTGTTATTATTATTAATTGTTTTAATTGTTATTTGTTGTATTAATTGTATTTATTGTATTAATTATTATTAATAATAATAATAATAATAATAATAATAATAATAATAATATTATTATTATTATTATTATTGTAATTAGTATTAATTATTTGTTGCAGCCCTAAACACTACCATGAAAGTGTGAGTTTCTCTGGAGGGTATTGAGTGATAACTAGTGATGGCACAAGTAGTAAAATATTACTTAATAAACAAAAGCTAAATGAAAAACTATTTCTACCAGGTTGTTTTTAAATAAAGCATTTTATACATATTAAGTTACATTTTTAGGGTAGTTCTTTTCTTCAGAGGAACTCTTCAGAGTTCAGAGGCAGCCATCATATGGCACTCCTGGAGCAGGGTTGAACTCAAAACCTTCTAATCAGAGCACTTTAAGTTAAATAGGAAACTATTTTGGATTGGATTGGCAGATTTTACTTGGATCATTATTAATAATAATAAACATTATTATAGTTAAATAAAATTAATCAGAAACATTAAATGTTGTAATAAAATGTTGATATTGCAATAGCCTGATTATATTGCAAACTGCACTGATTACACAGGTAAATGTTGACCTGCTATGGCATTAATGCCTGTCTCACCTCCTCCAGTGCCCATAGGATTACAGCTCTTCCTTCAGCCTTGCCACCATTCATCCTAACGCAACCAAACCATACAAGTCTCCCAGTGCTAAGGCTTTAGTGAGCCCCACTGGCACCGTTAAGACATGCTCAGTGCCACTTGTTCCATATGGCATAGGTCAGCTTCAGGGTTGACAGCCAGGTACCACCGCTCAACAAGGTTTCCCTCCCTTTAACCCCAGAATGTCTCCTGGTGGCAGAGCAGTGGCAGGATGTCTCATTGCCACTCCCTGAAACTAGACCTTGGGTTAGATGTACCTACCCGAACACTTCTCCTTTCTCATCACTAAGACCCAAACTGCTTTTCTCTGCCACTTCAGCCAGGTCTTTCAGGGCCTTCTGCTGGTTTGCTCCAGTTACTCCCATATCCCTCAGTAGGCAGAACAGTTGATGTTCCACAATGTAGGATCATGGTTAATTTGCTGCGTTGAGCCATACTATACTGCACCATCCAGTAGAAATGCAGTATAAAAATGTCTATGCTCAATTTCCCCCTGATTTAAGAATGAGAGCAATTAGGAACCCCATCTTATCTAGGTTCTGACAAATCCCACCAGCTAAGTTTATTGAAGGCTTTTCAATTTGTCTAAAACATGTTGTTAAAGTGCTGCCCCATTGTGTGAAAGGGTTTACTTTATTATTGCAAACCATTCCTCCTTGTATTTATCACCACATTGTACAGCCATGTTGCCCTGAAAGGTTTGGTGCACTTCAAAGAAGAATAGAACATGTTGGAGTTCTTTGGACTGTCTGCTTCTTTGCCATACAGCAAAGTGATATTGAGTCTTCAGAACATCTGTGGGAAAGTCTCTCTAAACCTGCTTATATTTAGTGCAGTACTGAGAGCTAAATGTGGGGTCTGCTTCTTTTGCCAAAACAGGTCTCTGGGGCTCCCATCACCAGCAGTTAAAAAGATAGATAGTTAAGTCCAGACTAGATGTACACATGGTTCTTTGATCTACATGGCTCCAGTTAACATTTTAAATGGGATAAGCTGGGCATTCCATTGATCTACAGCATCCATATGTGTTTGAGAAAGCATTACAGGGCTAGTTAATAGGAAGAGCTGGAATATCTATTATCTGTTTCACAGTTTTTATAGTGAAACTAGTTGTGAAGAGATGCTGCTCTGATATCTTGCAGGGTAAGACTTCCTGTCATTGGCTAGAAACAGGCTGTTCTCCCTTGGCTATACCATTAAACCACAGGGTCTGGCTGCACTTTTTGTGAGCTGAGGTTTTTGTAGACAGGAGGTACCTCCTCGACTGTCCCAGTGCACTGGTTCAAATGTTCAGCACTCATTCTTTCCAAGGCCTGTTAAAAGAGCAGCGTTGTCTGCCAGGTTTCGAATCTAAATTCAGCAACACACTGTTTGCCAGAAATCTGTGGGCTCTAAATAGGGTAATGCTGTTCTAAACACACAAATGGCTTACATTATCAGCTTGAACTCCTGATCATGTTTGTTTTATTACAGAGCCTCAAAATGGACAGGCTTAAACTACAGTAAATCCAGCTTACTCTTTTCAGCAGTATTATTCATCTATTTGTATATTAGAAACTGGTTCAAATCAGCAGAATGGTTTCTTTGATGAAATCCAACCCTTATTGCCATTCTTGTACATTTCTTTACATTGGAAATAATGATCTGCAAAATTCTGTTATTGTACATTAATGTTCTTTGTATTGTTTCTGTATCTCCTCTGCAGAATTATGGTGTGGAAACAGATAAGTTGAAAAACCTAGTGGTGAAAATGAGAGCGGCATCCAACAATCTGCACATCAGTACGTCAGAGCGCAGGAAGATTTCTAGCTATGATGGCAACACCTCTCACAAACCCCCCAATGAGTTCCTCACCTCTGTTGTGGAGCTAATTGGTGCAGCGAAAAGCCTTCTCACATGGCTGGATAGGTATAATAATATATAAGATCTGCAAGACCTGCACATCAGTTTTTCAGAATAAAATACAGAATAGTCCATATATACAGCTTTCATGTTGTTAGCCTGTTTCTCTTTGGAAAGGAAGTGTCTAACTGAATCAGATATTATTATATATGTAAAGGGAACATGAAATATTCGCATGTACTTCAGTGATTGCCAGCAAACACAGCAGAAGCAGGTCTTTTGAATTTCTTTTCATAGGAACATTCAAGGATGGATGAAACTAAATACAGTCTCAGGTTGTTTCTGCAGGTCAGCCTCTAGACAATGTCTCTAGACAGCAGAGCTCATCACCATAAATCCTCTTATATCGATTTCATTTTATTCATATGGATTAGAAAGTTAATGTGTTAATCATGTGTCAATGTGTTAAGTTAACACCAATCATAGTGGCATATTACTTTCTTGAATAACTGCTTGAATGCTGTAATTTGCTACGATTCAACTGAAATGATTGAGAAAGCTGTAACTGGTCTTTTAAATTCAGTCTACTACAGGTTGTTAAGTAACCATGATTAGCCCTAGATTACAGAGCATTATATGTATCAAAAGTGGGAACTGCATTCAAACACGAGAGGCACTACGCTATAGCAGACAATAAGCATTTCTGTGATGTAGTATTGCAGTGAAATATTGCAAAAAAAAAGGCTAAGGTAAAAGATTGTAACTGTAAGACCACTGCACTACACTTTGCAGTCATCAAAGCTCTGTTACAGTGTTTCCACAGAACATTGTGTTTTATAAAACCTGAGACAAATCCAAAAATGTGTTGCAAACTGCTAGTCTAGAAATATTAAGAAATGTTGCTAGCTATAAAGCAAAGCTGATGATAGTTTGAATTAATCTTGATTACAATAGTAGCAATAACCATAACTAACAGATTGGGTTTAGTCATATGATAACCTCTGACAGTGCATGACAGGGTAGTTGTGGTTGACTTAGAAGAGTACAAGGAACAATGAAAGAGAACAGGATCTGCATCTAATGTCCTTTTCTGTGGTGTGTGTGTGTGTGTGTGTGTGTGTGCGCTACTTGGTAAAGTACCTGAGTGTCTCATCTGTTGCTTTTTCACTATCACAGAACCCCTCTGACTGGGATCAGTGACTTCACCACTACCAAGAACAAGATCATTCAGCTTTGCTTGGAGTTGACCACCACGGTCCAAGAGGTCTGCATTTGTTCTGTCCTGCTTCATGAAATGCCACTTAGTTTTCTGCAATAAATTGGTTATCAGTACACACAGGTTGCCTGTGTGAGATTTCTGGGTTTACGAGTTTAACATGCCATGTGGTTGTGCCTTGGCTTCCACTGTGAGGTTTCATTCTGTGTGCCTTCGTTGCAGTGATAATTGCAGATACAGGAGGCATTTCCACTTTGATAAGAACCTCTTGTGTTTATTGTATCAGGAAATGAATGTGTACATTTGCATTCAAATACTTTATTTAAGGTTATCTAAAGTGACAGATGACGATTTAATAGCATGTTTGTTCGTCTTGTAAAATACTGAAGTGTAATTGCATTCCGGGTTAGAAAGATCACTCTACTGCTAGTTTACAATTAAAGTGTGTTGTTGGCATTTTCTGTCTGAGCTGGATATTGTTATACTGGCTTTCAAAAGGCCATCAATGTCTTAAGTTTTAAAAAGATTGGCTCCACTATTGTTTGGAAGGTGATATTAGACCCAGTTTAAGTGAAGTTCACTGTCAAGTTGGTAGCTATCAGAAGGGTCAGGCTACACTGTACTTTTCTTGGCTTAATCTGAGATGAAGCAGATCACATTGATGTTAAGCAACAAATCCATGGGTTGGTTCTGTGTAACTGGTGGCTTTGGATAACAGACCTTGAATGGAATTGGTGTTCTATTTTGAATTAAAATTGTATGGGAATTTAATTAAAGTCTAATCTTCTCAAAATATTTTAGTGGATAATAGAACTGTTTTGCCATGCATCACTAAGCAAGTTTCTGTTGTGCAGTGGTGGTGTGTTTTAAGACAAGTTGTGTCCTGTCTTAATATGTATGATTTAAGTTGGATCTGTCAACCCCAGGCACAATCACAACTTGAAATACACCATCAGATCAGAAACATCAAATTTGATCTAATACCTTACCAGTATTTCAGGTCTGTTTCAGTCCCTTAATTTTCATAATCATTAACTTTTATATATCTATAATATATGAGTCTTACTTTTCAGTATTTTCCTGATTTCCAGATCAGCGAGTTCCAAAATAGTGCTGTAATTGAGTAAATGTTCTATAGAGTAGATGTATTCATTGTATATTTTTTGAGGGACATGTTAAAGCAGACGCCCTGCTAGGACTCTGTAGCCCAGTCAAGAATTGAATCGGGTGGAAAGAATTTATTTGGTTGCATGGTCGGCTAACAGGTATTAAGCATGACTTGTCATCGCAGTTTACAGTGGTAAGCATACATTAAAAGACCCTGCCTCAACTCCCATGACCAAAAACAAGTAAAGACGCCTTATATTTTTCCCCAAACCAAAAAACTGATCTAATTATCAACTAATGTGCTTTAATAAACTAAGGGGTGATGCAAAGAACAATCTTAAAATTGGGCAACTGTACAAATGGCATTATGTTCAGGTGTTGTGCCAGCACAGATTTCTCTGATTCCTCATTGCAGTCATGGACAAAGACTCCAGTTTCATATTAGAAGCTGACTAGAGAGCCATCTGATCTCTATCAGCTGTTGTCTGATGACATCCATGACTCAGTTTCTTCTGTGTGTCCATGTCTGATCTATGGACTAGTGCCCACAAATGGGAAGTGAATATTTTCATCTGTGAAATCTGGCAGAAGATAGTGAAATCTGGCATAAGATAGAAGCTCAACAGTGGGAGAAATTGAGTATGTGTAGACTGATATGTGGAAAGTCATGCTGAACTGGAGCATTTTAAAAAAAAATAATGTGAACTGTAAAACATTCCTTCTTTGTGGTTATGAAAAATACTGTAGGAACTATGCACTTCAAGCCACATTCTTTCCTAAACCTCATATCTACTTTTTATTTTTACTATTGAATAGTGTTTAATGGAAACCCTTAGGTTTGGTGTCAAAAGGAAAAAAAATATTTGTCAGCAGTATTACTGTGATGTATTTAGCACAAAACAATTTCAAATACCTCTCACAAGAAACAGACTCACACTATTTGTTCGGTTGGATAGTTAGATTATTTTGCTCAAATCTAATGGCAGTACATGGACTACAGCGTCATACAAACACACATCCAGTGATCCTGTTCACTCTAAGTACTGAATCATGATTGTGGTACAACTTTACCATGTGACCATCATTACTGTGTGTGTGTTTGTGTGTGTGTGTGTGGTGCGGCACTACCAGCTGACAGACAGGTGTTCACTAGACATATGGACATATGACAATAAAGGCATTCTTCTGTTAGACAGGGGAGGTCTTACTGCCTATGGGGGTCAAGTTAACTGCCTCTGCTGTGTTGCCAAAAGTAATAAAGGCTGTGTAAACATTCAGTCATTTAAGCATGTGCATCATATACACAGAGACATTTACATTCCTCTGTCATGGATTATTTGATTATGGTTTATTTGAACTATTTAGAAATGCACCCAGTATAATATACTAGACCTTTAAGACTGAAGATTACTACAGATCTCTGCCGTTTTCTGAAAATGATTTACTACATGCCAGTCCCTTCTATTTTCTTCACACTGTAGTTGTCCATCACGTCTTATGTAATTATGTTGTCTTAACAGCTGACATGAGTATGTAATTCACGAGTCAAAGCTGTTTATTTGTGGCTGGAGCTCATCTTCCATTGCTATATCTGGATCACTAATTATATAAACACTACACTGACCCTTATTTACTGGTTATTACTTAGTTTAGATGTGCTCAGACTTAACGCTTTCTCATTTTGTTTTCTCTGCAGGATTGCACTGTTTATGACATGGAGGAGAAGATTCTGGGAGTTGTAAGTATTTGATAGCATCATGCTTTTACATGTTCACAAATTGTTGCACACCGTATTATTGTTTTTATGTGAAAAGGGCATAGTAATGTTACTAAACAAGTACTGTCCTATTAATATTGATAAAGTAGCCCAGCATTGTTATTGCTGTGAAAGGCCCAGCATAATCCTCTGCTAAGGGTTCCTGTTGAAATGCCACTGCCAGAGGCCCTCACCGTCCATCACTGCTTCCTGTTAATGACATTCTCCGTACCTACTTCCCCTGTTGCTAGACTTCCCCCTTCTCACCCTGCACTTCAACAACCTCACCTCTTGTGGCCTTTTGACAACTGTTTCTTCCACAAATAACTGCATACTCCACTCTATGAAACATTTTGAGCAGATGTTATGCATGTATTGATAATGTGTTCAAATTAAAGTCTCCCCTATATGCATGAAGCATTACCCTACAATCCAGGAAAAGGTCACATTAGTGACTTTCTCCCTTTTCTCAGTATATACTAACCTTGATGAAATGCATTAACTTGAGCAAAATATTTCCCAAATACAATCATCCATGATCAGTAGAATAGACACAACTTTGTGAAAAAAATTCTCTTCTGGGGACTGATTCTTCCATTTGTTTCTAATGTGCCAGGATTATCCTATCACATTGTTGCTAAACGTTGTCCTCCTGTCGTTTTGTAGTCCAGGGTGCTAAATGGTATCTGTGACCAGACTGTGAGAACAACCTCAGATCCTCTAATGAGCCAGTTGACATGCCTAGAGGAAGTGCAGCTGACCAACATCAAGCCAGGAGAAGGCCTGGTGAGCACTTATCACCCTCCTGTTTTTGTTAGACAAACATGAAATTTGTTCACATCCCATACTTAAAGTGCTTCAATCACCTCAGCAGACATGATTCTCTCCATCATGATTGTTATATTTCTGGCTAGCAAGTAAAGTACATCAAGTAAGCTTCAAGCATCCTGTTTACCTTTCAGGATTTATGTATTCAACAATGCCTTATCTCAACTCTGTGTCTTTCTGTTTTTTTCTCTTTCTCTCAGGGGATGTACATAAAATCCACCTATGATGGGCTTCATGTCATCACTGGCACAACTGAACATGTAAGACTGTGATTCAGCTTTGAGATGCCATCTGATGCTGGGGCTGGTGTATATTTAGGCTTTCCTGACACAGTGTGTTGCATCAGCATGTTGAAAGTAGACAGAGGACATTGGACATGCATTATACACATACTTGGCTCATACAGTGGTCATACAGAAACTGAACTGAACTGAAAACACTGGAATATTAATATATATCTGTATATATATTGTATAAGTCACATATAGGGCAGTGCTGTGAAAAAGTATTACCTCATCCTGATCTCTTCTGTTTTTGTGTATATCTCAGGCTAAATTATTTCAGAAATGAAAACAAAATCGAACCAGGCCTGATTACTGCAAACCCTGTTCAATCAAATCAACACTTAAAATGTTTTACTCAGTAACACACTTTGCCAAAGTTGAAAGAAACTCCAGAAATGAGGAGACAAAAGGTGATTTGAAATACATCAGTCTGGGAAGGGTTACAAAGCTTTATAAGCTGTCAAAGGCTCTGGGACTCCAAAGAACCAGAGTGAGAGCCATTATCTCCAAATGGGGAAAAGACAATAACTGAACAGTAGAGAACGTTCCCCAAAGTGGCTGACCTTCCAAAAGTCCTCAAAGAGCACAAAAACAACTCATCCAGCAAGTCACAAAAGAGCCAAAGACAACATCAAAAAGAACTACAGGCCTCTCTTGCATCAATAAAGGTCACTGTTCATGACTCCACTATCAGAAAGACACTGGGCAAAAATGGCATCCATGGAAGAGTGGTGAGATGAAAACTACTGCTAACCCAGAAGAACATTAAGGTTTAGTCCCCAAATTGAAACTCAAGTGCAACTGGATTATGCAGCAAGACAATGATCTAAAGCATAAGCATCCAACGTCCACCTCTGAATAGCTCCAAAAAAGCTCATTTAAAGTTTTGGAGTGGTCTAGTCCTGATTTGAACCAATTGAGATACTGTGGCAGGACCTTAAACAGGCAGTTCATGCTCAAAAACCCTCCAATGTGGCTGAACTAAAGCAGTTCTGCTAAGAAGACTGGGCCAGAATTCCACCACAGTGCAGTGAAAGACTGAGTGAGCTCCAGTTATTGAAAGCGTTTCGTTGTAGTTTTTGCTGCTAAAGACGGCACAGCCAGATTTAAGGAGGGAATTGGTTTTTCACATGGGTGATTGGTATTGGATTATTGTTTTTTTTTTTGCGTCAGTAAAATAAATAATTAAATAAATAAACAAAACAGTATTGTAGTTTGCTCAGGTTTCCTTTGTTTTATGTTTTATTTCATTTGAAAATCTAAAACAATTTAGTATGGGATATACACCACAACAGAACAAAATCAGATGCAAATGCAATTGTTTATCACGTTACATCAAGAGCACAGACATGGATTTTAATCTACGGCTCTAATAAGAGGAGTTTAGTTGGTCATTATTTGCATTTTTCCAGAACAGGCATAATAATTTACATACCTCCTGCTTCTTTATGTCCCCATTTCTTTGCTCATTAAATTGTTTATTAGAACCATGCATGTTTAATTATATATGCACATGTTTCTGTGGTTTTTGTGGGTTTGGGTCTTTTTCAGTTTTACATTATTTCTCTCCAAATCCTGTCTGTATGGCAACATTGATGTTGTACACAACCATTTGTTGGCATGTGCCAAACAGAAGAGAGAGAGGGGTAAGATAATGGTGGGGTGTGAGAAAACCTCCCCCTCTTTGTGGGTGGCAGAGTCCATATTTATGGGGAATGCATTAGCATACTAGTATAACCACAGTTCCTTTAGGCTGAAACAGAAGAATGCATTTAGACAGGCCAAGATAATCCATAAAGATTTCTCTCCTTCCTGAACTGCTGACGAATTTCTCACAACTTCAGCCATTGTCACAATCTGCAGCTCCTCTCAAAAACTTCCCACGTCTGTGCAATGAATCATCTACCTTTAATCATCCTATGACTAATTACAGTTAATGAATCATACTGGCATTTGCCAGGCTGGTGTTGCTCAATCTCCCACTTGTTTACCATCAACATTTAAAATTTTATCCTTCTTTATAGTAATGGTAAGCTCTGTGAAGTCTGTTTTACTTCAAGCATACACTTTATGTGGTCAATTTCTAAGGTATATATAGAGAAAATCACAGTCTTTCCTGAAGTGAAATGTTTGTCCTTTGCATGTAATGCTCTAGCTTTTTAAAGTCTGGTTAAAAAGTGAAAAGGGGGGAAATGCATTTTAATGTTTGCATTTTGGCTGCTGGATTCTTATTACAAATGAAATGACTTATGGCTGTTTCACTATAGCATGTATCTGTTCAACGACTTAATTTAAAGCATAACATTTAATGTATTGGGAAATAACACTTAGTTAACAAGGTTTTAGATATCTTAAAGCCTAGGTAACATTGTGTGAGTGAGTGCAGGGGTTCTGATATTTTCATGCATGTTTGATTTTCCCACTGTTGTATCTTGTAGTGTGAACCCCTCTCAGAGTAGTTGCAAAAACAGCAATGAGAAACAATCAATGAATACAGACGAGTTTGATTTCCTCTTGAGCTGTTATACAGATCCCTAAACCGAAGATCCCTAAACCTTGTTTATCATTAGTCTTGTGTGGAAGTACAAGGACAAAATGTAAACACAATAATATTGCTTCTATAAGAAAGGATTTGGCATGTCATACCCAAAATGATTGTTCGGAACAGTTAAAAAAAAAAAAAAAATAGATGATTCCTGCCAGCACACATTTCTTTTCACTATATCCCCACATCTCCCCAAGCAATATTTTCTCTTATTTCTCTTTCTTTGGTTTCTGTACAAATTATTAACAGTAGCATGATAGACTGTGAGAAAGAAGATCACTTTCCTGTGCACACATCTCTACACCACCACTGATTGTAAGTGATTCAATTTGTGTAGTGTGATTTCAGGATCAGAGATACAGAGATTTTGTTGTGTAGTGTGCATTTGTTGTGAAGTGATCTTTTACCTGGAGAGATCCCTGCTAAAGCACACCTGATCCCCAAATCCTGCTTTCTCACAAACTGTCTATCATGCTCCTTAAGCAACATACCATTTGGAGGATAATAGTTGATGTAATATCAGTTAATAATAGAAAAAAATTCTATGCCATTTTGGTGTAATGTACTTATGGTTTCTTAAAGTTGGGGAAAAACCCAATTGCCAAAAAGCCATGACGACAGCCACCATTTTTTCCCAGGCCGCCACACATATTCTTTTACTTTAACTGCACTTTGTTAATGTATTTGAGTACGTGTGCATCAGATTATGCTGACTAAAAGATTATTTCTTTTTCTCCAAATTGTATGCTCCTAGTCTCCAGCAGACTTGTCTCGCAAGATCCACGCAGGTGATGAGGTGATCCAAGTGAACCATCAGACTGTGGTAAGGGTCTCTCTCTTCTCACCACCTCTCACACAACCTCGATTTTCCAAAAGACCACTCTAATGCTTCTGGGCTCTTAGGCATGTCTGTAAAATTGTGTGTATTTGCGTGTGTTTCCTTCTGCAGGTGGGCTGGCAGCTGAAGAACCTGGTGGATAAGTTAAGGGAGGACCCTAAAGGAGTGGTGCTGCTGCTGAAGAAGAGGCCAGCAGGCACATCTGGTTTCACACCCGCACCGCTTAAAAACATGCGTTGGAAACCACCTCAGGCACAAGTCAGTTTTTTCGCAGTCATCAACACTCTCATGTCTCTTACTCTAGTTTCCATCCAATTGTATATATGCAAATTGTTATGGAAATTTTGAATCTGCACATAAGAGCATCAATATGTCAGAAATATAATGGAAAAGAAACACACAGGTTTATGCACATGGTTGAAGTGGAAACACTACATTACTCATAGAGAAGATGATATTATACAATATCGGGAACTTGAGATGACGTGGCAAATATGTGTTCCAGTTTTTCCATGTCTGGTTTTGCTAGCTGATTTTTGTTCGTCATCATGTTGGTCTTCTTTGAGATAGTCCCTTAACAGTAGTTTCTGGTAGAGGTAAATTTGGTCCAGCAACACGTGCTAGAACTCTTGTAGTGAAATTCTGTTACTCTGTCTAGTAGGATTTTCTTGTTAGCACCTGTGAAATAGGTATTGTTTGTCTGTGTTTTTACATACATCTTTCTCTCACTCATTCTCACAAATTTTCTATTTCTCTCCCTCATTCCTAGATAGTTATTTCTTTACTATAACATATTCCTCATCATATACACAACATTATCCCGAAGTTCTAAATCGGCTGTGGCTCAGTCGGTAGAGCTGTGGGTTGTCCAATAAACGCAGGGTTGGCCGTTTCGAATCTCGGCCCGGATGACTCCACATGCCAAAGTGTCCTTGGGCAAGACACTGAACCCTAAGTTGCCCCCGATGGCAAGCTAGCACCTTGCATGGCAGCTCAGCTACCACTGGTGTGAGTGAGTATGTGAATGGGTGAATGAGACACAGTGTAAAGCGCTTTGGATAAAAGCGCTATATAAGTGCGCAATTTAAATCAGGGTACAATAGGTTTGGACAGAGCAGCCTACTTAGTCTGAGGTGATTTTTATCAAAGTGTTACTTTATCACTTTTGCAAACCCAGTGTTGTGAACTTTTTTCAGTTAATGAGAATTACATCATTTGCAGCCAAAGTCCTCGGAACCACCTCTAAGACTTTTCTTAGGGTACGTTTACACAATAATGATGTACTAAAAAACAGAAATGTTTTTACTTTTCGTTTTTTGAAAAGTTTCACATACAGACGACTACATTGTCAAAATGATACCCTTTCACATGGATCTGCGAAAATTATTAAAACCGCTGTGCATGACGGGTCAGTAGCTGGCGATGTCGCTTAGTAAAGAAACACTACGCGCATGTGCATATAAGCATTCATGTCAGCATGTCCACCATATTGATCAGGGCAAGACTGCTCTATAAACAAATACAAGTAAACTGTGCCGCTGCGGTTTTTTCTGCATAAAAAAGCACAATAATGATTTCAATGGTTTATGATCTATGTGGAGTACAAAATAGTTATGTCTCCAGTTACTTAGTGTCTCGATAGTTATACTTGGAAAATGATTCATTTTCATAAGGAATTGTGAAAACTCAAGCTTGTCAGTCATAGATCTGGCTTATTTTTCTTGGTTAATAAATGCTGAGACATCCCTAATGTAATATAATTTAATGTACATGAAATATGCATAAAGGTTTTTTCATTGTGTAAATGGATTTTTCTGTCTTCAACCCCATCTTTTAACTTTTGTTGTGCTCCAAGTCAGAATTCTGTTCTGACAGAAAAAAATCTAAACAGTGCAAATAGTGAGCCAATGGCAATCAGTCTGCTTCCTATATTTTATTAGCAATAAAAAGGATGCAGGTATATTCAAAAACAGACAATTACAAAGATAATTATAAGGTTTTTAATATCCTTCATAACCATAATTTGGCGTATGTAAGAAATGCTGGGCATAGTAGTGATGCAGTAAATCTACACACTGCTGGAGAAGCATCAATAAAATCAAAATCAGCTGATTTGTAGTTCTGAATGTGCCGCGCGTTGTTTTGAAGTAGTCGCGCGTATGCCTATAGACTGAACACGTTATGCGCGCATGACGTCATTGTTTTCACAGATTTTCATTTTTGTATGATTTACAAGGAGACGATAACTGCATCATTTTCAAAAACTTGCACTTTGAGACCCATTTTCAAAAGTTCACTTTTCCAGGCCTCAAAATACTGTTGTCATGTAATTGAACAGTCAAACCCTGTAAAACGTTTTCCGTTTTTAGTTGAAAACGTTGTCGTACAAACGACCCTTTAGTCTTTTTGCATAAACGATTAATTTCTGATCACTATTAAGCAGAACAATAACAGGGTCATTTCACAGTGTGGTGTTAATTGCGATGGATACACTGTAGATATTACTGCCTAAAGATTAGATATCATCATTCTGTACATTCCACAAGGTCATAACTGTAAAGATGTACTAGTGGAAATGCTCCACATACTCCCTAAGTTTCACATTGGCTTGGGTTTTTGTCCTGCTTTTTTGGAAAAACCTGCCACTGCATTGTTTTGTGCAAGTCCATTCATAAGTGTTGTATAGTACTCATCGCCCTTAAACAGGAACAGACACACCTGTCTTTTGTCCAAACATGATCCTGGTTTCTACAGTTCTCCATCAAACTGTGTGTTTAAAGATTTATGTAGAGATAATCTCATTCAAGACCTGCATTTTTAGAAAAATGTAGGCTTTTGGAGCTGCCCAGGCCTGACTCTATTGCTTTTTGGAAACAAAGAGCTGTTATAATCCAGCAGTCTGGTTGGCAATGAGATATACCTCCTCCGGTGTCTCCACACCCTGCTGAGACACCACCAGAGCAAGCCATCACAGTCCTGAAGAATGATCCCTAAATAACAGCGCCTCTGATTACACACAGGCTTTTCTGGACATGTTAGGATCACTTTTGATGAAGGTGTCAAAATTTCAGGTAGTAGATATTATATTTCAACAAGGTTGCACTGTACAAGGTGTGCAGACAGATCACACATGATGATTCAGAGAGGCGATTTCTTGTTTTCATCTGTGGCTTTGTCAGTCAAGGTGACAATGCATCCCATTTATCACAAAGATAATGTGCTGCTCACCATACGCATTAAGGTCTTATTTCATTTTCTTATTTGAATCCTCTTTGTAGTGTATCTGCCCCTGTTATTAAACATTATTGCATTCTGGCAATGCATCATTTCAAGCCATCTGCCATATAGTACTGTGTCTAACTCAAGGAATAGACATTTTTGTTCTTGACTCCGTCATGAGAACATTCAGTTACAGAATTAGGGACTTGGCCCTGAGTTCTACACTGCAGAATACAGTGATGTTTGAGTCCCCATAATAGGCAGCATAAGATTAAGAAATGAATGAACAGGAATTTGGGAAAGGCACCAGTGGAACCGCAGTAACTGTATATTCAAAGAGTATTATTTTACGCTTACAATCAGTCCTCAGTTAATTAGAACAGATTTTGTCTATTTGTTGGTATGTGGAATGGATGTAATAAACTCATCTCTTGATAACTGTCATGTCCTCTAGAGCTCCTCTTCACCCAGTAAAACCCAGTCACCTGACAGCAGCACTGGATCTACCAGCAGGAAACAGAAACCAGCCATCTTGGACTTGTACATCCCTCCACCTCCATCAGTGCCTTACATGCCACGGTGAGAGAAACGGAGAGAGTAGGAGAGGGAGATTAAGAGACTTAGTTACATTCCTGTGGGTTAATGAGTGTACCTCAGTGTCCCCTCCTTTTGTCACTAAAGTGTTAAACCTTCTCTGCATTCCCTTCCGCTTTGCTTCCTTTCTCTTATAGCTTACTTAAGCCAGCACTCAGCCAACATGAGTGAAAAAGCCCTCTTATCTTCTTTCCATGTTCTTCCATTACTTCTGCCAGTATTTATGTTCTATGGCTTTAAACTCTTCAGTACTGTGTTTGTATTAAGCAATATATCACATTCCAGCTTTTCAATTATCCTTTTTTTTAACGAAACATGAAATGGATTGCTCCTGATTTTATCAACCTGGTTAGCTGTATAATTAATTTCCTTTGAATAAGTAAATCAACATTCTTTTGCCACAGGGATGTGAGGACCAGCTCGTTCAGCAGCATTAACAGCAGACCTAAAGGCTCTGAGTCGCCCAACTCCTTCCTGGATAAGGAGAGCCGCCGGCGCATCACCATCACAGACCATGACAAGCTGGCTGTCTACCCTGTGGAGGCCAATGTGGTGCAAACTCGGCTTAGGGAGAGAAACTCTTCATATGGTCAGCACATTTATTGTTAACATCTGTGGTATAATTTAATATTTCAAAGAGCTCACCATGTTGCAAATTCTTGAACTGGTCAGTTCTCCTTTATTCATCATGTATTTCTGCAATCCAGGTAAACCACGGCCTCTCTCTATGCCAGCAGAAACAAGTCTAAGTATGACAGACCCTTACGCCAGGCCCTGGACACAAGGTAGGAAAGGTATGTGGTGTGCAAAGACAACAGCATCAACCTGTTTCATGTCAGTTTTTAATATGACATTTAGTCCAAGCACAAGAAAATTTAAATAGAAATGTTGTAAATATATATAATATATATATATATATTATATATATAATATATAATATAGAAATGAATCGCACTACTTCTTGTGTGATTAAAACTCAATCTCACTGTATAGTCTTCAGATATTGTGCCAGATGATTGATAATTCTTTCAGTTTAAATAAAGATGAATATTTCCTCCAGTTTCTTACAAGCATTCTCTGATTTTCTCCTATGCTTTATCTTTTCTCATGTTGTGTAGGTGAGGATCTCTTGTACAGATACCTCAGCAATGAGCGCATCCCCACTATAGCCGAGGAAGTGCCTGCTATGGGGCGCTCGTACAAATCTACAGAAGAGCGATGTGTACGAGGTGTAGATCACGTCCGGAACAGCCAGTTTCTCGTCAGTGTAGACCTCCACAACAACGCCACCATCCCTTATCAGCAGGACTTTGCCAAAAACGCTATGACATCCACTCCGAAAAGACCCCCTGCGGAGCCCTCGCTACTGGTCAGTTGGATCACCAGGCTAAAGCTACTGACTCATTAATGTCACTTTGCTCTGTCCAGCTGTCCTGCCCTTTCTCCTTTCTTCTTTCTTCTCATTCCTACCCTAAGTCTGCTTCCTTGTCTAACTGATTTTCTTCCCCAAACTGCTTTTTTAACTTGACTGCCTTATAGAATGATTGATA
>JAFFST010051029.1:4417-27131 GCA_022414735.1 Noturus placidus | reverse complement strand
TTTTTTTTTTTTTTTTTTTTTTTTTTTTTTTTTTAAACAAAGGGCTGAAATATTAGTCATACAGCATTGTGTATTAATATTATACTTTGTATAGTAAGCCATTTGCAATACACATCTACCTCCATAAAATTCTGTATGTAAAAGCATTGCAAAAATGTGTACGAGTTTGAATTTTCACAGTCTATTGCATTCGGGATATTGTAACTGTGCATACTTGTAAACGTGTTTCCAAACAGTCTCTATGTGAACTAAAACTGACCCTTCTCATCAAACACATTTGGGTGTCCCTAATCTCATAACATTTCAAGTGAAAGGATGAAGATATGTGTATTGATGATAATATTTTGCACAAGCATCCCCTACCACACACATTTCTCTTTAGGCTTGGTTAGTCTGGTTGCTTTAATGTTATAGAAGTTATTTTACTGTGTTTACCTTCTCTCTTTGGTTTTTTACTCACCAAGGTTTTTATTTTACTTTATTTTATTCTGATTTGTCTTCTCCAAATGTAGAAAAAATTTGAAATGTTTAAAAACAAAATCTAAAAAAAATTCTCCAAATCTCTACCCTTGTATTTTCAAATAGGGGTATTTTTTTATTTAGTTGATACCTTTGTAGTGCTTGCCTTTAAATTACAGAAGGTATAGTTTAATATAAGGTTGGATGATAAGGCCATAAGGATGATAATTTGATATAATATTTTCCAGTTTTTGGACAATAATAATATATATGAGAATATAAATATTTTATCGTGCATTGTCTGCAGAGAAAAATTATCATCTGAGCTTATCTCAACTGTAAGTGTTCTCAAATGTCTGACATAATGTAAATGATTGTTGATTTTAATGTTAAATTCAAATTCATCACAGGGTATTTGGAGGTTTTTTTTCTTTCTCTCCGTCTTACCACTTTTCACAGTTAGGTAGAAATTACTTAACGAAAAGTTACTTGCAAGGATTCTGCTGATAAATGTTAATTGGAAAAGTATTCAGAATCATTTATAATTAAATCACAAAAGCTCAGCCTCTGACTTACATATTCCATGTGACAAAGCTAGCTAGTTCGGTAATACTACCATGCTAATGAGAAGGTTTCCTCGCACTCAGTACTAACTTGTCTAGTAAGCTAAAATAATTTCCATAGTTAAGTTACTTTCCTGCATCACTTGTTTTCGTATAAAGTAACTGGAAAATGGTCACAAAGAATGATAGTGAGTTTACAGCTGACTCATCAGGTTTTCATAACTTTTGGGGCATATACTATACATGTGTACTTTTGCTACTACGGTAGACGCAATAGTTGGAAACAATTGGTCAACATATTTCTACTGGTGTCTTTATTTTTTTTTTATATTTTTTTTTTTTAAACAGTAAACTGCCCAGGACTAGGTCACTGACTGAACCTGCACTATCCTGTTTGATTCTGAATAGTTCAGTCATAGAAAAGCAGAGACACCAGATTCACCTAGTATCAGACTGTATACTGTTTATACTGTCAGTGGAGGTAATCCACTGAAAAGGGACTAGGCTTGTTTATTGTCCAGAAAATACCCTTTAATGCTGGAAAGCAGATTACTAGAGTGGTTAAATCAAACTGTTTTATTCATTGGGTGTCTACATGTATTCCAGATTCTTTACAGTGCTGGTCTTGTGTGTTTTTGTCTTTTACTGCAGTTTATTTCAGATTCATAGCTCAACCTAAAACTTACAGCACAGGGGTTGAACAGTATTAAAGTATTGTAAGATATTTATATTGCATTTGGGGATTATTTGTATTTGGCTTTTGTACTTTTTAAGTGATGTGTATAATTAAAAGTGCCATGTCACATCTGTTTTGTAATGTCTTTATTTAATTATATTTCACTGATACTCTGACTTAACCTTACATAAACAATATAGGTTAGAATTTAGCCATCAAGTAAAGGCAGTTTCTAATAAAGCAAATAAGTTATCAAGAAGCAAATTTTTGATTTCAGTAATATAAACAACAAATAACTTGTCCAGCAGCAAAATATCTTGACAAAAAAAAAAAAACGGTCAGTTTAACAAGTGCAACAGTTGACTGAAATAAAATAAATGTGAAAACATTTGGGTTACAAGTCAAGTCTTACATGAAATAAATACCAGTTATGCTTGCTGATTGTCAATTATGTTCCTTACTGTAACACCAGCACAAACATTGGATACATAGATAAGGCACATGTTAAATAGTATTGGTATATAATTTACATATACTAGGTTCCATTTACAGAGAACTTGAAAAATATGATCGTTATTACAATATAAAGATATTAAAACAAATGTTTTAAGAGGTCTTTTCAAATGATGGTTGATTAATTTAAATCTTCATCACTGTTCCTTGTCTGCAATGCCATTGCCCTCTGTGTCTCTCACCCCTTCTGCTCCATGCTCTGCTACAGCTTGTCTGGGATTCTCAACAATTCCATTCATACTACTTACGTTTCCTCTAAGCTTCTGCCTTGCTTTAGCATTTCTAACAATATATAAAATTCTGTAAAAATGGCTGTGTTTGAAATGTGCTCATGTTTTATTTGCAAACTGCACTGTTAATCTTTTTGTTAATTAACTCGGTAAACTGAAGAAAATCTTTTAATGAGTAGTTAGAAGGGTTGATTTCTTTCAGTTTTCATGCACAGATTCTTTCACAAACAGCTCTTAGAGACTATAATCTCTGCTCTGCTATACTTTAAACCTCAGCTAAATATGAGAATATCTGTATGAGGTGAGGCATCTAGCTCTTTCTTTTTACACCTTTACTCTGTGCTGTTTTAAAACACAAAACATTTCTATTAGACCATTATATGCCTTCAATCCAAATGAGAAATCAAAGGAAATTATACAAATACTTCATGAGGTTTTGGGTTTTTTTACTCAAAATTCAGTGTTTCAATGGCTTCACACTGTAGTGTAGCTTATTCAGACAGTGTGGGTGTTAACACTTTGTCTGTGTCCCACTATAGGATTCTGACTGGACATCCAGCAATGCGTTTATGAACAGGTGAGTGGCTATTGTACTGCACCTCTGAACCACACCCCCATAAGTCTCCTCAGACTGCATATCCACTTACACTGACATGCCACTGAGAGCCTCTAGGCCAAGCCTCATATAATTAGTGGTGTCAGTTGTGTGGAATGCATGATGGGTGGCTTTGATGCTGATTTGCATACACTGACGACACACACTGAAGCACAAACACAGATGGATATAGAACATAACACACATAAATCCATTCTTGCTATCATAGAAACGAGCATCACTTGCATAGAAATGATGTCCATGAGAAATGTGGGTCATGCAAAAGAAATCGCACTACATTACCTGCCACTCAGAGAATGAGAGGAAGTACTAAAGCTTAAAAGAGGTCACAATGTCAAAGCAATTGTGATGTCTCTCATTATGGGCAAGATTGATTGCTAATTCAGTGTACTTTCTGCCAGGAAACACACATTACTACTCAAAACGTTCTTCTATCTTTTGCCACAAAAAAAGGGAAAGGACAATGAATCTACCTATTTCTTTTTTATTTTGATGTTTACAGTGGATTTTAATGTGAAGATCCTGATTTTGGCCTAATTTTATATGCACACAAGCATAAAGATTTAGCCTGGGCATGTAAATAGATCAATATTACAAAAAAAATATATAAAAAATCATGTCTTACACTAGACACACTTGCCTAAAAATGATGCCATGAGATCTGTATTTTTGAGGGTCTGTGTGTACAGCCAACACAAAAATGTGATTGAGTTTTTGCCCAGTTTTTCCAGAAAGGATTGGATGTACAAAAAATGAGTATGTAATCAGAAGGCACATTGAGATATATCACAATGTTGAGTATTGAAATGTTAATATACATACATATACACACACACACTTTTAACTGATAGCATGTGATTTAAAACAATTCCATTGTTGTTTATATGCATTGCATTTTCTGGCCTGTCTTTATTAGGTACAGCACCACAGCAATGCGAGCCTGGTCATTCTCTCAAGCGGTAAGAACCTCTCTCTTTTCCTCTGTATGTTTACTGAAGAGTTTGATGCATTTCACTATTTTCTGTTTTGACTATATCATATATCAACATTTCTGTGTTTTGAATATATTGGGGCGGCTGTGGCTCAGTCGGTAGAGCGGGTTGTCCACTAACCCACTAATCGTAGGGTTGGTGGTTTGAATCCCGGCCCGGGTGATCCCATGCCGAAGTGTCCTTGGGCAAGACACTGAACCCTAAGTTGCCCCCAATGGCAAGCTAGCACCTTGCATGGAAGCTCTGCTACCATTGGTGTGTGAGTGTGCTCTCATTTGTAAGTCGCTTTGGATAAAAGCATCTGCTAAATGAATAAATTGTAAATTGTATCACTTGCATCAAGTATCAACTGCAGTACATTGAGAATGAGCTAAAGCTCAGAGGTCAGAAATAATATTATAGAGAATATGTCTGATCTTGGACTGTGTAAACCATTAAAAGTGAGACAATGGCAGACACCCGAGTCATGCAGATGATGCCATTTAACATCACTATTAATAATACTTTTCCTATCCTTCTCATATCTCTCATAGTATCAACTGCATAGTTTAGCAGATAATCCTCACTACTCAAAACATTTATGAATTCAAACGTTTATCTTTTCTGCTGTGAATACCTTATACTTTACAGCTTAAAGCAAATTTATTTTCTCACACTTGTAAAATGAGAATATTTCAAATGATTTAGAGTGGAAACTTTTGAGAGCATGGCAGGTGTTGATCTCAAATTCCCAGTGTGTAACATGAACATTTAACACATAAGACCCTCTCAGTTGCTTTCCCATGATCCCCTCCCCACTTCCACACACACACACACACACACACACACACACACACACACACGCATGCACGCTGTTACTGACCAACTATGAATTCTCTGCTGAGTTAATATGAAGCTCAATTTATATCCCATATCCACACACAGCTGATATCCTAGTCAATATATTGTTTTTCTCTAGAAGTGTCAATGTTCTCTGGTGTGACGCAGTTGTCATTGATCCATCTTCATACTGTGTATTTGTGTACAATTTGAGAAAGTAAGTTATGGTTGGATTTCTGCAAATTTTCTTATTTTCCTTCAGAGGGGTGTGCTGTATCTGAGCATTCATGAGAAGTAATATATTCGAATTCACTAGAATTCATAAAGCCATGCAATGTATTGATTACCTTAAACAGTGGCTCATAGGAAGACATGACCTTTAGGTTATCTCATGAAACACTGCAACAGTAGGACTTAATATCTCTAGTTAGGCACACACTTGGAGAGACAAAGGTGGAGAGACGAAAACATTTTATGCACTGTGACAATTGCCTTGCCGTGTTTGGCCATAATTGTACTTCTAATTCCTACCTCTTATTATGATACTTAAGAAAGTGGCTAAGAAAGAAGTGCCTACATGTTATCGTCAGCAGTCAATCATTTTAATAGAGTGTGTGTGAAAACATTGTGAACACTGTTTTGGCTACAGATCCAACAGTCTGCTGATAAGCATAGAGATTTTTAAAGAATGTAAATAAAGTGCACTTTTGACTCTTCAGTTGAGGGGCGCATCCAGATTTTTAGACATGGTCTAGAACAAAGCAGCCTTTTCAGAATATTTTGTTATCTTATCCCATGAACATTGGGTGTGAGAAAGGAGTACACCCTGTATGGGACACCAGCCCATAGCAAGGCACCATGTACACACATTTAAACAGTAATTTAGTGTAGCCAATCTACATGTTTCTGTTAGGTGAAAGGAAACTAAAGAACTCGGAGGAAACCCATGCAGATATTGGGAAAACATATGGAGAAACTCCACCTAGACAGTAACCCGAGCTCAGGACTGAGCTGGGGACTTGTATGAGGGCAACACTACCCACTACAGCACCATTGCAGCCTATCTTAAATTTTTACTGGTACAAAATGAATGGCCATGTAATGACTACTGTACTGGTTTCCTAGTGTCTTCAATATTTCCTGATAATAAGGCAAAAGCATTTGGTCACAATATTAACAACATTACAATTATTTTAATCAACTTGAGATGCAATTTATTAAGTCTGCTTGAATTACAGTATTAATTAGCAGTAATAGAACTCTTAGATATTTGTGATTTAAGGATCAGAGTTTCAGTGGCAATGAGTAGAGGGTGTCCCAAAAGTCTTCATACTGTATATAGGAGACTATATATGTCGGCCATGCATTCGTCAGTGGATGTTTATGGATGTCCACATTTTGGTTGGTCCGAAACATTTCCAGTCTTTTTGAATTTGTTAATAAGTCTGGCAACAGTGTCATGTGATGTTGGCATGTTTGCTGTTAAAGGTCCTGATCCATCCATGAGAATAATTTCAATGTTATTCTTTTGGTCAAAGGCATTCTTAAAGGAAGACATTTTACTAAAAAAAAAAAAAAATCCCCTACGTATGGAGACTTTTGGGGAAACCCTGTAATTTACCAATGGCACCCACACCACACTCCTGCCTTTAATTCCACTTGTCAAACTTCACTTCTTCTTTTTGCTCGTTAAAAACATGATTAGAGCGACACTCAGTGGTTATTCACGGAACTACAGTTGTGTTTGAGCCCGTTCAATTACAAGTTAACTCTTTCGGAGTCGTGTTTGGGAACTTTTAGAAGAAGGCCATACGTCTTATGTCACTTTTACACTGTAATAAAACAAGCAAAAAAAAAAAAACAAAAAAAAACGATAGGCACTGGGTAATCTCTTTCTTCCACTGTGCATCCGACAGTAGTTGCTATGCTCTGTAAAATTCTCAACAGACTACAGAATATCTTTGCTTCAAAAAAGCAAAGCTGCGTTCAGTGAATACCCGGATCCAGGTATGCTAATATAATTAAGGAAAGTTACCAGGAAAAGTAGAAAGAGTGAAGCAAGAATGAATCCTCCTGCTGTGTGTGAGCTGTGGGCAAACATGTACCGTCACGTGGCGCTTTTTTCAAAAAGCCATCCCCTGAGACCAAAGCTGAAGTTCACTCTCACAGTTCCTCTTTCTTCTGTTTGAATGTCAGTCACACACCTATAGCTATGACTAAGGAAATGGGCGCTTAAGTAGAACATTCAGGGGGTTTTTCTTTTCTTTTCTTTTCTTTTCCCGATGCTCAGTCACTAACCGCATATTGTGGTAGTAAATAGTTTACATCCGTCTCAGGGAACTGTTGGAGCAGTCTGTGTGGTGTGTCTGGGGGCGCGTCCTTGTTTACTTCTCTGTTGTGTGTGTGTGTGGGGTGTATTTATTTATGTATTGCGTAACACGTAAGGAGAACTTTTCACCAGTGTGTGGAGTTTGAATCGCTGTCAGTTCTCGCCGCTAGAGTAGAATGTTTGATGAAGATAAAGCTGGAGGTTGCTCGCCTTCATGCAGCACAAGTAAGTGTACAGTATGGGGTATGATAGTGGTGTGGGACTTCGAGGGTGTTACCAGCTGTTTTTAACGCATGTAGATCTAGTTCATGGAATAACTGCAGTGTATTTCACTTGTATAAATAACCTGTTTCATGTATACAAGTCATTTTTTCGGCGTATAATTTGCAACTGAATATTATTTCCGTAGTTATCTTGAGCTGGCAGTTGATCTGCCAGTCTAGGACCTAATCAACTCAGTGTAACTAGGAGAACAAATCTATTTACAGTTTAGTTTTAGACTAAAAAGGTGACGATGTAACTGACATCACTGTACATGTAGAGTTAAGTGGGGTTGTTTTTTGTTTGTTTGTTTGTTTGTTTGTTTAAATAAATCATCTGGAGTATTAATGTGCTTGTGAAGCAATGGGAGGTCACCCATATACATTATTTACTATAAATTAGGTTTCCTAATATGAGAAGGATACCCATTTATTTTTCATGTTTTGTTCTCTGATATATCGCCTCAGCATTATTCAGGAAATGCTGTATTGAAACCCTATAGTGTCTGTTAAGAGCATTCAAACTGTAAGTTTTGCTTCAGCAATAACAGATTAGACCTACCTTGTAAGAGAAATCGTTTGATTCTGATCTGAAGTGCTCTTTACCCTTGAACTGAATTATATGTTACACCAGATAGGGGGAACCGAAACAAGCTGAGGAAATTGAGTAATATCCCTCTTTTTTTAACTTGCATTTTCCAGTAGCATTAATGAATGCAGCCTGTCAAGCCTGTTATGCTGAATAACATTCAGGCATTTGCATTTTCTTTAATATTTCTCAACCCATTCCTCAGCAATGCAAAGTAGTGTTTAATTTGATGGCTCCCATCTGCTACCTCACCTTAACCATGATTTCAGTGTTCCTAATTCACCTGCTTTGGTAATTTATAGAAAAAGAATATGGACCAGCTAGAAAGGTCTGAGGGCTGGGTTGGGAAACACTTTCTTAAATATAGCCAGTCGTTTAAAGTACATATGTACACTCAGGATGTAGACTTGGTCATCATAATCACTGTGAAACTGTGTGTACCTTGATTATGTCATAACACTGCCTTCTTCCAATAAAAAGGTGCTGAAATGTTTAGAAGTACTTTAGTCTGGTCATAATGTTGAGGTAAAAATAAAAAAGAGATTATTTAATCACACCTGTTTTAGTGTAGTCTTCGTGTGGTGCATTTTTTTTTTCAGTGTAGCTCTTCTCTGAACGTGATGTCACTTCCCACCACTTCTCTGAGAGAAGCATGTTTGTGGTTTCAGCTGGGTTTCACATTTCAGTTCTTCAGTTCCTGTGGATTAATTTTAGTGACGAGTAGTTTTTGTGATTCTGTGATTGCTTTCAGTTAAGTTACTGGATGTGGTTATGTTTCAGGCCTCTTTCCCCATCTCGCTAGCCCCTCGAACGGATGTTGCTGAATACAATCCTGTAAGTAATCTACCATTCTTTGTGTCTATTGTTTAGTACTGATTTTCAGTACAAAGAATAAAAAGGTTTTCTTTTTTAAAGTACTATGTACCAATATGTCTTCAGATATAAAAAACCTGAATATGTACTGTGGTTGTTCTGATTATGTATAATGTGTATATTAATGTATCCCCTTTCTCTGTCAATATGTGCATTTACTTTTAGGTGTCTCTCAGGCACAAGTGTAAGAAGAAGACTCGAGGTAGGCCAGGAAGCACAGTTTGCAAAACCTGTACTGCCATGCAACATTGATGTGTAAAACCAATGTCTAAAGAGATTTTGTTTTAAAATAGACAATGCAACAATGAGCAGGAGGAGGGTTTCCGTGAAGGACTTGGTCCCAGTGGACCACCAGGGCTGGCTCTATAGAAAGAATGAGGAGAAAAGGTTGCTGGGCATTAAATGGAAGAAGTACTGGTTTGTTCTGAAGAAAACCTCACTGTATTGGTACAGCAACCAGATTGTGAGTGCATGCATTAATGTATCTAAACTACAGTACATGTCAATAAATAATATTGCAAAAGAAACTTATTTCCTTTACGTACTAAAATAGAAGGATTTATATACATTGTCTCTTCTGCCTTTGTTTTTCATAGGCTGAAAAAGCAGAAGGTTACATTAACCTGACTGATTTTCTGATTGACCGGGCAATGGAGTGCAAAAAAAAATAGTGAGTAACATTTTTGTTCTTTAGGACAAGTGATTATTATATTCACAAGAACATATACACCGTAAATACTCAACTTAAACTAGTGGGCTCAATGGTTAAGATCAATGTTTAAGGTTTTGATTGACTGACCGGAAGGTTGTAAGTTCAACTCCCAACTTTAAAGTAACTCGTCAGCATCAGAGTCAGTTGATATATGCCCTTTCCCCTTACTTGCTGAGTTATATCCTCTCTTAATTGTAAGTTGCTTTGGATAAAAGCCTCAGCCAAATGAATAATTAAGGTGCTTTTAATGGACAAAGACAGCTGTTGAATATGATGACTACTTTCACACGCTGTAATTTGCTGACTGTACTAATACTTATGAAAGCAGACATATCTTCCTACATGTAGTCATTTTTAATATAGTGTTTTGTGTTTTTACCCTAGTGCTATGAAAGCATGCCACCCAAAGGCCAGAATTTTCTACTTTGCTGCTGAGAGTCATGAGGAGATGAACATGTAAGATTGCTGACATTGCTTTTAAATAAATTTAAATATATTGGCCCGATCATATGTAAGAGCTTCCTGTCCTGTTGTGTCTTTCAGATGGCTGAATAAGCTTGGTCTTGCATCCATACAGTATGAACCCACAGAAAGCCATCCGGCTGGTGAGTCCTCATGTGACTATGACTCAAGCTGCTGAATGTGATCCATGCAGGCATTAAAGCTATGAGGTTTGACCTTATTGTGTGTGTGTGTGTGTGTGTGTGTGTGTGTGTTTGTTTGTTTGTGTGCCCGTGCATGTGTGTGTGCATGTGCGTATGGGAACAGTAGAATGCTATAGTGAATCTAGCGATCATGAGGAAGCGGAGTCTACAGAGGCACCCCCTCCACCCTACTCTGAGCAGCTGCTGAAAAAAGACTCACAGACTCTGAACAGTCCACCAGGAACTGGACTGCCGGTGAGTCCAACTTTTTGCACAGTGCTCTCTGTTTTGTAACAAACATAATCCATTCACGTGGCATGATTCAAATGACTTGCAAAGGGCTTGAGTTGAGCAAGACCGGTTTCGTGGTCTAAAATGTATCACAACATAACATAACATACTTCAAGTGCTAGCGGCATTCTGTGCTGCTATAACAGGCACAGTGGCTGGAGTGATTTCTTCCGATACACTAACAGGAGCACTTGGGTGTGAGGCACAGCTGGACATGGCTTCAATTCAAATGATAGGTTTATGTTCTTGCACTCATTCTAATATCCTTATCGTTTCTATAGTAACAATTAATTCAGAGAGACTGGTATGGTAGATCTACATAATCTAAGTCTGATAATAAACTGGTTGAAAAAAACATTATTTATAAAAGAATAACTTGTTAATATGGTGAAGCTTTCTGAAAGGAGATACTTATTTAAGATTTAAGGAAGGAGTCTTGTGTGTCATCACTTTGTAACGGTCAGTAGGTTATCTTCAGGACAGAGGATATCCTGGTTTTTCAGTAACATGACATGAAGTATTTCTTTGTCATATTATCCTCAAGAGAGAGAAAAAGAGAGGCTGGTGAGAGAATGCCTGTTTATAACTATTATAATGTAAGTGATCACAGGAACTAACATGTCTTGTGAATGTGCCATGGCATGCAGTGTATCTACTGTATAAAAGGTTGAAAAGAATGACTTGTTGTCAATTACTACATTCAAAATTTAAATCACTGACAAGTAGCCATGCTAGACCTGGAATGAAACATTTTGGGGCATGCTTTTATAGAAAAATAATCCACTTTGGACTGATAATGGCATCATACCTTCCTTTTCGTGGATTATGTTACTGTAACTGCACTCACCATAGTGTGTTATTGAATGAATTTTGTGGAATCATAACAATCTGCAATAGAAACAATGCAACTCTTCAGTTTCAAAATAACACAGTTCCAGTTGCCTTGACTTTGACTATAGACCTCAAACACTATTCGACATTAAATATAATTTAATTTAATTTAATTTATATAGCACTTTTTACAATGGTACATTGTCTCAAAGCAGCTTTACAGAAATATCATTTTTACATTTACAAGCGACTTACTAATGAGAGCACATTCACACACCAATGGTAGCAGAGCTGCCATGCAAGGCGCTAGCTTGCCATCGGGGGCAACTTAGGGTTCAGTGTCTTGCCCAAGAACACTTCGGCATGGGATCACCCGGCCCGGGATTCGAACCGCTAACCCCACAGTTAGTGGATTAGTGGACAACCCGCTCTACCGACTGAGCCACAGCCGCCCAAATATAACTATTTTTATAACCAAATATAAACTGATGACTGAAAATTTTCTCTTCATGTATTATTACATGGGTTGTATATTGTGCAGATCTTCTATCCTTTACCCCAGCATGGTGGTGCTATGCTAAAAAAAGTTTTTATTTAAATTTTTTTATTATTTTTTTTATTATTTTATTTTTTTTTAAAGTTCATAAAAAATAATTTGATGGACTTTGATGCGTGGTGAGTGCAACTTGCAAAAGAAAAACACGTTTTTATGCATTACGAAACTCAAGAACCAGGTTTCATATGTGTTTTTTTCATTAACATGTCTTTCACAGCACAGTGGCTAGCATTGCCACCTTGCAGCTTCAGGGTCCCTGATTTGTTCCTGACCTCAGGTCACTGTCTGTGGAGTATTGCCTGATTTCCCCATACCTGTTTTCCTTCCACCTCACAAAAACATGCCAGTAGTTAATTGGTTACATTAAATTGGCCCTGGGTGTGAATGCGTGTTAGTGTATGGACTGTGTGTATGGTTCCCTGTGATGGACTGGCATCCTGTCCATGGTGTATTCCTGCATCCTACTGACACCCTTCTCTTTGCCCATTTTTCAGGGGAGTCTTCCTCCTCCATACTCATCTCCTGTGCCCGGTGAGGCTTTGCCATCCTCGCCAGTGAGCACTATGACGTCCCAAAGCTCCATGTCCTCTCTGGCCAAACAGCGCCAGTCTTGGCTAGACCTCGTCTCCCAGGCTGGACCTACTGTTACAGAGACTGTAGTGTCCTTTGCTCAGGTTCACACTCAAGAAAACACAGTAAAAGCACCACCATACTGCAGTGAGACTGCTGCTGCTGCTTTGGGAAAGGAATTCCAGACCAGTGTAGAGCCCACAGAGCAAGCACTGGTTCATTCAGGAGAGAACCTGATTACACATAACCCCAGTAAGCATACACAATTCCTATAAGTCTGCAATGCCGTCATGTTTGAAAACTAGCCAAATCAATCATTGTCTAATAGCACTGGATTAATTTGCCACTGGATGGCAAATTAACCATGATTCCATGTGCTGTCACTATTGTGACCTTAAAGCAGGCTATACCATACCTAAGTACTCATGCAAAATTTGGTTATCTTTTGTGTGAGCTGAGCTAGAAAATATGGGTTGATCCGGAAATAGGTCAAATTGACTCAAAACTTCATTATAAATCATTCATTATAAAATTGTCCTGATAGTGTAAAAAATTGGTATATCATCATATTATGTTATTATAATTTTTTGTTCCCTGATTTAATAATTGAGTTTTTCTTTCATCAACAACAACAAAAATCCTATGTACTGTAGAAATGAGATAGATCACACTGATGGTCGGGATACATTCTTGCATTTGGTGTAGATGTTAAGTGTGGTGTCATGTTGCTGGGTGGAAAAACACTATTCGTGTTAAATTTATTGATGTGAATCTTTGTGTTCAAATTATGGATTTAAAAAATGAAAAAATACCTTTCATTCTTTCTCGGTAATTTAAGAAACCACAAAAAATGTATTGATTTAATTTTCAGAAGGCGAGGAAAGCACTAGTGATGAGATGGAGAAATTGTACATAGATCTGAAAAGGGCGAGCCTATCTCCCATTGGTGAGCGGAGGCCGTCGTCAAAACGGGAATTCAGAGCTTCCTTTATAAAGCGCTGCAAAAACCACAGAGTCAATGACAAGTTGCACCTCATTCGAGCGCTCAACAGCACACTGAAGGTTAGCATTTCATCCCAGTTATTTTAACAGATTGTAATCATCTCAGTTTTGTTTCTAGGGCACATAATAAGTGTGATCTTTGTCTTGGCTCTAGGCTAAAGAGGCAGATTTGCTGACTCTGGATCAGGTGCTGGCTGACCCTGCACTCACAGCCAGGAAATTCCGGCAGTGGAAATTGACAAACATGGTATTGCTACAGGAGATGCATGCAAGAGATCCTCCTCAGATCAAATCCTGTGAGGCCTCTGATTTAACTGCTGCTGATTCCCCTCCAACAGAGACCAGTCTATAGACAGACATCAGGTTCAGAACGACATGCAGACCCATTTCCCATTTTGCCACATGCAAAGCGTATATTTTAAAAATAGAAGGACTTTACACATTATTTGTATATATCTTGTGTTATTTTATTCCCTGCCTTTTAAAACCATCAGCATCTCACCTCGATGCTGGAGAGTCTGATACTGTTTTTGTGTTAGCTCATGCTGGAGGAGTGCTTTTATTGACTCCTGATAGGACAAAATCTTTTGTTTTTTTTAAACTTTGTACAGTTTTAGAATGTGTTTTTGTAATGTGCGCTCACATTCACTCATGTAAATGGTGTATTTCCATTTTAGTGAAATAAGAATAAACACTCAAGCTTAAACTGGGATTGAATGATATTTATTTATGTTTTTGTTTGTTTGTTTTCATCTTTAAGAGCTGTAGCCATAATTCAGACTTTACAGTAGTCAAATGTTTAACTTCCAGTTGCTTCTGGTAATTCTTTTTTTTTTTTTTTACGTAACGTTTAGTGGAACAAATACACTATATGTCCAAAGGTACAGTAATGTGGAAATTATTTTTTTTTTAGATATTTGGACAAGCAAACATTTGATCCTCTTTGAAACAGTGCGTATTAACAAAGTGGATACACCCTATCAAATGTCACAAAATTGACTTGTTTATACCCCTCTCATATCTAATGATGTTTCCACTAGATGGCAGGCTCCTGACGTGATGAATCAATTCAGGGAGAAATTGGTAAACTGTTTTAGAGGTGTGGTCTGACCTTTTAAAATAAAATTTTGTAATCAAATGTTTTCAACATTGCATTAACTTGTATGTGCAGTGAAAACAAAAACACCTTGACATTTGCTTTGACAGACAAGTTGGTGTTGGCAGATACAAAGTTCACAAACATAATTCCATGCATAAACAGCAGTACAACATGTAGTAGTCATATGGATGTGCCAAGACAGGTTTGTAAGTTTTTCCAACTAAAAAAACCTTTAACAAGTAAGTGCTATAATAATTTGAAGTGTGCTGTTGTATACGTTGTAGGATTGAAATTGGATGTAGGATTGAACCGCCTCTTCAGGAGTACATAGTAAGGTGCAGCCACTAAAACATATTTAGAGGAATAGGTAAGGGATTTAAACTGACAACAGTAATCACAGAGGTGTAAATTTCACCTCAAAATAATTCATGAATATTAATGTTTACATAAGTAGCTTTTAAAATAGACATACCTCATTCTCTTGGAGGTGCATATAATGTCTGTCAGCAAGTTTTCTGAATATTTCTTGAAAAACATAGAAAATAACATGCTTATTAATGACACTGAATTTATAATCAGTGTGTTAGGTTTGTTTGCATAAGAAATGATAGAACCTGTATGATTAGGAAGAATACTAAATGGATTTTTGTTGCCTTTTTGTTGTACGCTTCACTAATCTTTAATAATATACTTAATATGTACTGTATTATAGCATAAAAAAATAATTCAGGCTTACCAGACATGCAACTTAGACGTAGAGCCAGAAAGATGAATCTCTCCAGAGTGATTCGCCCAGTTGAGTCAGCAAAGCGTAGAGCTGTAAGTTTCAGCAGCTTATCACTAACACGAATGCCTAAGGGAGTACAAGACTGTAATCACTGTGTGAGAATTCTCATGTTTGGAAGCACTCCTATGTGAGAGATTTGCCAAAATGGAAGAGTAACTATATCCAGCTAAATGCCCATTCGGTAATGCAGTATCATGTTTTAAAGCAAATTTAGTTGCTTTAATCAACTGTATGTCAAAAACATTAGAATGAACCTGTGGAATCCACTGCTTGCCGAAGCTCCACCAGTGACAGAGTGCCATCTCTGTTGTTGTCCATTTGGAAGAAGATATCCTGTGAAAACACAAAGATTGCAATATATCACTGATACCTGCAAAGACATTTTAAATAGTGGGCAATTCAAGTCTACATTTTAAACCCAAATGCATGTTTACCTTGTACAAATCAACTTTCTTCAACAGCTTGCTCAGTTCTAATGCACTGAGTGTTCCAGTAACTGATATCTATTGGAGAAGACTGTTAAGGAGCACCTTGAGCCCACATCTATCTAGTCATGTACAGTTTTATGTACAGAATTTCAGCCAACCTTAGCCAAAGAATGCATTGTTCATTACATTCGTATATCTTTCCAACTGTTTGATGATGTTTGCTATTCAAACAGGATTGAAGGATGATTGTTACAGTGGCTGAAAAAATTACAGGATACATCCATCATAGCAATGATACTCTGGCAAGCATCCAAGCTGAAACCTCCTGTGCTTTGCACACCACCTGGAAGTACAAATATTGATGAAGCAAAAAAAAGTTGTCTGTAAATTAGGTCTACCTCACATATAAGGCCAGTTGCTCACCTCCAATACACTTCTCATTTAGAATACTCTGAAGCTGCTCTGCATTGATTTCCTGATACTAATGAAATATAAGAAACAAATTGATTATTAGACTATAGTTTCGAATATACAATATATTTAATATTATATTTAGAACATCTTTTATTCTTAAAACTGGAGAAAATGCACATATTTTCATTTTCCTGACGTGCAGTATATCATTAAAGTTATGTTTCAGGTCCATATTTTGCTTTTCCATTCTCCATGAATTAAAAAAATTAAATCACATTTTTTTAATAAGAGTATAGTTACATGATCAGACATTTGACGCAGCATTTTCCCATCAAAGCCAATCTTCATGAAGGGCTCTCTAATAAATAAAAAAAAAAAAGAAAATTGGTTAAGGAATATGATTCATCCAAAATGAAAGCAACAGCATGGACCAAAAGTCTCTCATCACAAATTCTCCCTACATTTATGATACTGTCACTTGAACAATGTTAAATGTTAACTGTAGTGCACATACTCTGTGTGGGTTTCTGTCTTAGAACAGAGACCCAGGATGAAGGAGGCAGTTCTATTGGGCTTGGAGGTATATGGCACAATGATGTACTCTCCTGGTTCCAGTCTCATAAACTCTGTTATTTCACGTGAACCTTGCATCACTTTGGTGTAATAGACTGGATTAATGAAGGAAGCTGTGGATATCTCTCTACAATCTTTCATCTACAGGGAAGAAAAGCAAATATATGATTTTGAAGAAAAAAAAATTGTCCTACACACTGTTAATATTACTCATTCATACCTATGGTGTTCTCTGAAAATAAGGAAAACAAGCGCTATGAGAACAAAAAATATTACAGTAGTAGACAACAAAAAAAAATTACAATAAAATAGGGATGTTGGATAATTTACTAACCTTGTAAATGTTGAAACCAAGGAAAAGTTTTCTGGTGAGATGTCTGTTTCTCTTATCAGGTTTTTGCATGAGAGACACAAGTATATTTGGCGCTTGGCTTTGTATTGATTCACAGCTTTTGTTTATCTCCGTGATCTTAACTGGAAACTGAGGGTTGGTCCAGAAAGTGTCTAAACAGATCAGCATTATAAAACTGTTACTTGCATTTTATATATAAAGAGATGTAAATGGTCATTAAGAATGTTTTGAATGTTTCTAAATAATAGGATGGGTATTTGGGTATCAAAAGCAAGGTGCTGTAGCTTCTACAAATTACCATGTTGGTCTTGTTTACAGTGTTCTACTCTATCCACTTCTATTCTGTTTTAATGCTCAACCTGGAATCAGTATATCTTTTTAGTATGTTTCAGCGTCTGTGCCAGAAAGCATGTAATTGATCATCAACTCACAGTGAACTGTTCATAAAGTCTTAAAGCTGCTGTATGAATGATTTGGATTTCACCCTCTTTGACAGAAAAATACTACCGCAAGCTACATCAAGAAAAGCATTTGTTAACATGGGTTTGGCTGTGACATTCTCCATTGTACTGTGTTCTAAACTGCATAAATCGACTTTTACACCAAGTACTATGCCTAAATTTTTCTGACATTATTGGGAAAAGATCCTCTCACTTTAAACATAAGCTTGCCTTTTATCTAGCGTCAGTATATCAATATTAGTATATATATATGACTGCAACTTGCTAGCTTGCATGAGCCTGTGATCTAGTGGAAACATCTTGTGGAATTGAACAAAACAGCCTTCAGCAAGTTGTACAAGTACATAATACTTACATAATACTGACGTTTTTACTTACTAAAAGTTACTACAGTTTTAAACATTTTGAGCAGTCAGTAGGACATTATGCAATTGTTACCTTTAAAATTCATGCTGCCACCAGCTGTGCTGCCTGCGAGCCAGCGGCCATCGTGCATTGAGACGATCCAGTGGCTTTCAGATGAGCCATCCAGAAAAGCAGGAGAGTAATTGCAGATATCAAGCTGACAGAAGCATTTGCAGAAATCCTCCATAGACATCCTTAATGAAAAATAACGGCACATATTTAAATTCAGCATGCACTAATAGGCCATTTTGTTTTGTGTGGAAAAAGTTTCCAAGCTATTTCTAGTGGTTCATACCAGAACTCTCCATCATCGACAATATTTGTGAACCCTTTGCGCTCTTCCTCACTGAGTGTCATCCATGTTTGTGATCTGAAAGGGTTACAAATTGAACAAATAGGACATTTGAATTAACGGTTTATTTAACTTATGTTTATAGTTACGGAATCAAAATATGCTAAATGTGAAAATATAAGAAAATATGATGAAATATGTTTAGTCACATTATCCTATGCAACAACAGTACAAACCCACAAGTTACTGGAAAGTTTAATCATCCATCCATCCATTTTTGTACCGCTTATCCTACACAGTGTCGTGGGAGGCCTGGACCCTATATCAGGGATTCAGGGTACAAGAGTGGGGGACACCCTGGACGGGGTGCCAGCCCACCGCAGGGCACAATCGCACACTATGGACAATTTTAGAGATGCCAATCCGCCTACAATGCATGTCTTTGGATTGGAGGAGGAAACCAGAGTACTCTGAGGAAGCCCCTGAAGCGTGGGCTAAACACACAAACTCCGTGCACACAGGGCAGAGGCGGGAATCGAACCCCCAACCTTGGAGGTGCGGGGCAAATGTGCTAACCACTAACCACATCAGTAGTTTGTCAAATTACAAAGTTAATTAGCAATTAATCTTTCTCCATAGGGGCAGTAAATCTAGAAAGAGTCTCAGCTCTCAGCAAGTATTCCCACACACTCACAGAACATGGCTTTGTTCAAATACATAGTACACAATTCAGAAAAGGGCACTTAGTACAGGTAATGAATAGGGCCTCAGAAACAAAGGCTTGTCCAAAATATTTGACATGACATTTTAAATTACAATTACTGTATACCATTCTTTGAGCCTGAATGGTGCATGACTAGAAAACTAGCAACATCCTTATTATAAAGCAAAGTAGCACCTAATTATGCCTAGTCAAATGATCTTCTCCTATGTCACTACACCACTAGTCAATGCTGTATGCCTTCTACATGTCATGGTTTGTTATGGTGAAATGTCTTATTAATGCACTGCCGTTTTCATCCCAGTTTGATTGCTCTGTTACACAATAGATCTGAAGACAAGGTAATAGTGCCACAGTGATGAGAAACAAAAAGTTATGTTTGTATTACTTGTTTTTTTTTTCTTAATTTAAACCCTGCACTACAGATAGTAGATAGTAGAGTTGAGATTAAAATCAGAATAGCAAAAATAATATCAACATTTTATCAATTTAAGGTATGAAGTGTTTTCAAGACACAGTTCTAGAGACTGTTACTTGCATTTGTACGGATGTGCTGTTAACTATGTGTAACATAGGATATGAATTTGATTATGTGCACATTTTAAATGCTTGCTTTTACAGTGTTTAATATAGCACTTCTTACCCATCACTCCAATTTCCCGTCCATTCTGTGTGTCCCCAGGGGTTAAAGAGCCTCACCAGCTGAACCTGTTTGCCATTACTTGTCACCTATTTAACAAACCCAGGGAATTATCTTCCAAAACCTAAAGCTTTGAAAGCATTTCAATTAATTCAAAAGGCAACTTTCCACAGAACAACAAACACACACTAATCTTAAATAGAACGTTTTGAAATTGACAAATGAAACAGAGGACAATGTATCTTATTGATGTATTTTGTAGTCATGCCTTATAACAATGTTGGGGCCCAAACATGTTCCAGCATGACAATGTCCCTGTGCACAAAGCAAAGTCCATAAAGACATAGTGTGCCAAGATTAGTGTGGAAAAAGCAGAGTGGCCTGTATAGAGCCCTGACCTCAACCCCACTGAACACCTTTGGGATGAACTGGAACACTGACTGCATCCCAGGCCTACTCGCTTGACATCAATGCCTGACCTCACTAATGCTCTTGTGACTGAATGCAAAGGGAGAACTGAATCTTGAATGGGATGTCCAACAAGCACATATGGGTATGAATGGTCAGGTGCCCACAAACCTGCCCATATAGTATATTCCCCTTCCAATCTTTGCGATCCTCTGATAACATGGGCTCATACCTCCACTGCAACTGGTTACTCAGTGTTTACAGAGATCCATCAACTCATTGCAACAAAATATTGGAAGGAAGCCATGCTATAAGACATACAAAGCTCAGTTGTCATTCTAAATTATCATCTTATTGGTGATAGATTGCTTTTCATATTGCTTTTGATTCATTCCCTTCCTGCCTTACCTGTAGTATTCAAAACAGAACTTTCATCTTGTGTTCAGATACTTTGGGAGCGCATTTTTATTACCTTTTACAAATGAATTTAAAAGACAGAAAAGGCTCTAACAAAAATACAAGCTGCTTCTTTAAATTGCATTCATAAGAATAAGACATACCTTGGTTACCCCTGACACAGTGTAGGCATGGCCCTCCACTAGACCATTGTTCTGTGTTGCATTAACAACTTCCTAAAAAAAAAGAGTATTGTAAGTATACTTGGTATACAGGAAAACATATGGGATGCAGATCTTATGTTATTAAGACAATGATACAGTGTTAATTTTAATGGTACCATCAGCTTACAGCCTAATGATATCTCCCTAATGCTATTATGCACAAAGGTTCATGGAACAGTAGTGAATAGTGTATTTACATTTCCAGGTGTACCACAACCCATCAGAGAGTTGGCTCTGGCTGCTCGATAAATCAGGTCCCACAAAATTTCAGGGTTCACATTTTGAGGGGTTAGTGTCATGTGAACACCACCAGTAAAGTCCTTTAGGGCTTCAGATACCCAACCACTCTTCATGTCTCCATAAGACCCACACACTCTGAAACAAATGTAGATAACACAGTTCCCTGCAAAATTCTTGGCAAGTTAAATTTTGTTATGGTTTTATTAGATTTGGGCTTACTTGGCATATGCCTTTTCTAACAGAGCAGGCCAAAACTCAGGAATTCTGGGACTTTGGGGAGTTCTAGGACTTTGGGGATGTACAAAAATGAGTTGTCCATTAATGGTTGGCAGTTTGTCATCGATTACAACATCAAACCATTTCCCAAACCTCCAGAACTGTGAAAAAGAAGGCAATTACTAAACCATAAAGCATAACAAAACAGATATAAACTGAAGTGCAAAAGTCAAATGAAACACACTTGAGTGGAATACTTGCCCTAAAGTGAAATATTCCTGCATAATTCATCTGGAATGATTGTCCAGCTGGAAAGATCTTCTCCATGATGTGCCTTTGAAATGTCAGAGCACCAACTGCAGCAAGAAACCAGCAGTTTCCTTAAGGAGCAAAAACACACTTATTTAAAGTGTCATTGCATGATATTTTATTTGATGGGGTTGTTTATCTCTTTAACTGTAAAACGTGTTGTTGTTCTTTTTGTTAAATCTATGTTAGCATATTAGCAAAAAATATAAATATAAAATGACTACACTACAGTAAAAACAAGGCTACAAATTGCATGCATACAGTTAGTACATTATTGTAATCTTACCCACTTCTCCCTGGGCAAAGTCAAACCTGGACACACCATCAACAATCAGACATGGATTTGACACCATTTTCTGAAATAAATTCAGAAGCTATTAATAATTAGGTAAACTTGTAATATCACGGTTTCTGATGAAATCATTGTAGAGCTGTCAGATTTGCGATGTCAAATCTTTTAATATAAACTTGCCAAATTCCATATTATCTCAATACTACAATCTGCAGTAAAAGCATACTCTTATAGTCATCAATCAGTCATTCTAAGAATTTTCTATGGGTGCACTCTTTTAATTGAGTATGAATGTTTGTATTTTCACTGTGGCTTGTATGTTGTTTTTTATCTTCGAGAACAGGTTTCGGCACTTTTGTGCAATTTTCACAATCGTTCTAGCAAAAAATGTTTTTGCTTAAATACCGTTGGCCTTATCCATTGCACTTTAGCCAAGTCTTCAGGTTTTAGTACGTTTTCTCCAATGGAACTGTCCTCAGGGGGGAACATGTCATCAATATATGTCCTCTTTCTGACAAGAAAATACTGGTGTAGCGACTCATAGTCCTGTTTCAAGAACTTCAGTGGATTATTAAGTGTGCCCATGCCATTGCTTTCCTGACGCTCCTTCATGATATTCAGGCACACACCAGGAGCAGACATCTTAGAATAGATTTATTCTGTTTAAAAATATATGGCATTCGTGGTTATTACATGCACAATATTTTTTAACATTTTCAAATGAATCACAAATGAAAGGCTGTAGAGGCATGAAGATCAGATAAACAAATGACTATTTTCAAAGTATTTTTTCATCAACATACAGTGGTGTGAAAAAGTGTTTGCCCCCTTCCTCATTTCCTGTTCCTTTGCATGTTTGTCACACTTAAGTGTTTCGGAACATCAAACCAATTTAAACAATAGTCAAGGACAACACAAGTAAACACAAAATG